>CABFPE010001042.1:134886-151412 GCA_900660155.1 Hofstenia miamia | reverse complement strand
GACATTTCGTTTATTGCATTAGCTCGTAATAACAAAAACAATCAATGCACTAAATTGTTAGGTAGTTGCAATCACCGTTACACTGAGTTCACGATGCACATCACCATTCTATTATTGTTCTCTTTACTCCGTTGGCAGTCACATTGGTAAGATGCAGCTGGCGAGTGTGTTCCTGAGAGTGCGCTGCTTCTATTTGAGCGTCGATCCTGTTCTCTAATCTCTCCGCTTGATCTAAATAAGTTTGGTTAACTAAGTAGCTACAAAGGCTCTGGTATATTAAATATGTTAATGAACCACGCATTTATAGTAGAGGAGAGAAATTGGAAAATGTCAACCTCGCATTATGTTTAACCTAAGAAAAGTAACAGTTTTCTCTAAGTACGGCCATCACGGCGAGTTGGCATGATTCTACAGTAGATTGCATACAAATTTGTGAAGAAATCATGAATGCAATGAAATATGTAGATGTTTTACAAACTATTATAACAAAATTTCGATTTTGTGCTTCCTACAGATTGTATCAGAATATACTGTCGGCTAAGAATGATATGGGCTTCAAAATTAAATAAAAATGTGCAATCTGTTTATTAAAAATGGAAAAGCAAGGTAAACTGAAGCTTCTTTTACTAATTTCTTTGCATTATCACAATTAAAGTAAAATTTACAAATACCTTTAAAAATATAATCAAAAAAACTCTCTTCACTTAGAGTAATTCAATAATTTCCATTTTTAAAACAGTACTGATGACGCACAAATTTCTTGTAACAAATGAACATCACTGACAATTGATCTCATTAATTGCTATTGGTGTTATTTATGCTAAGTTAAAAACAAAATTCATTGAATTAACCTTTTACTATACATTCTCTTACTGCTGCTAAATGAAGCAGCAGGCTTGCCGATGTGTGCATTTTGGCCACACAACAAAACAGCAAAATTATGTTGTTTCACACAGCAAGCATGGGCGCTTACTAGCTTATTAAAGAAAACTTTGAGTTTTTTTATACCAGGTCTTAATATAACAAAATTTTGTGCTGTCATAATAATGATGGCAAACAAAGATAGTCATTAAGTATTGCATTTAATGGTATTCAATTTTAAGCTGCTAAGAAACTTTGAGTAAAGGTACTTATCATCTATACAAAACCTTTTCTAGTAAATTTTCTTATTAAGTAAGGATAAGAACTTCCTAAAATGCATATGTTGGCACACAAGAAATTTAATGAATATTAATTAGTTCTATTTCTAGATTTTTTACTATTTGCTATTAATGTAGCATCCACTAACAAACATCGACATAGGTTAAATTGTTCTTTTAAATGGTTTCTCCTCATGCTACATGGGTAGGGATGTATGCATGTTAGCTATTCACTGTATACATTTCCGTTAACCTTTACTTAACCAAAATAACCGGATACTGTTTAGGTACTCCTCCATCACAGCTCTGCTCCGTGGTTGATGTACATATGGCCTCCTGACTCCGATCTCGCATTACCTTGTTGGTGTTTCCATTGTTGATCTTTGCAGCTCCGAACCTCAGCTCAACGAATTTCTTATGTGTTCCCTATCCTAAATCAGTGTAGTTGTAACTGACTTAAACTCAATTTGTATTGTGTAATTTAATTCACTTTGCAACTGGGAAACGTCACTAGCTGCTTAATAATTATTACTTCCGCCATTACTGAAAACTAATTAATAAAATTAAGTTACATAATAACTTGCAGCGTCCTACCTTACATTTAGATAACATAATACATGCTCAGTCGATTTATCGGTCTATTATAGGTCACCTAAGTCTATAATATAAAATATGTATAACCTACATTAGTGTACAATCTTAACAACCTTCCAACTAATAAATCTTAACTCCATTTAGGAGCTGCTGTAACATTCTTCCCTCCTTAACTAGTACAGTCGTTAAGTTTTCTGAAATCTATGCACAACCTATATTTATTGCCCTGTTTTACGAATATGGTTGGTGATGTGTAGGGGCTTTCACTTGGCCTTATAATCTTATTATCAATTAACTCATTTAAGATCGTGTTGTAATTTTCTTTCAAATTCTCCGGTACCCTTCTACAGGGTAATTTTATCAGTTCATCCATTGTAGTGATTATCTTCTGCGTCTCTCCAATTGCCTTTCCCACATTGATTTCACCAAAGTTAAATATTTTGTTGTGCTTATTCAAAATTCTTATCAACTCCCTTTTTTCTTCATTATTCAGATGTTGATACTCTTCTTCTTTAATTTCTAGTATCTGAAATGTTTGCTCCTCCTTTTCTGTTATTATGTTGATTGTCTTATTCACCATCTGCTCTTCAGATTTCACTCATTTTCCTTTTTGATTTGTTGTGTTCAACAATGGTATCAATCCTCTTCCTTCTCTTATCATGCATAAACTAGACGGGATCAACAATTTTTTCGTGTTTATTCCCACTTGATTATATATCACTATCTCTGTATTTACTTTGTCCACTGTTTCAATTTCACACATCTTCCAGTTGTTCGGCAATATTCTCACATCTTGTGTCAACTTAAACAATATTGTATCATCCACATTTTCGTTTTCATAGGTTGTTACTACCTCCTCTTGTACCGTTATTGTTCTATTATTGTAATCTATGATACACTTATTGTCCATTAGAAAATCATTTCCAAGTATAACTTCATATGGTAGTTGGTTTTTCTCAGTATCGATTACTGTAAATGTTTGTTGGAATGTCGTACTCGCCACTCTTATTGGTACATTTTCCAACTTACCTTTCACATCTATGTAATCTCCTGATGCGTTTATCAATCTGTTTTTCTCGTTATTTAATTGCTTTCTTTGAAACCCAACTTTTGTGGCACATTCGTCAGTTATTATCTATATGACTGCTCCTGTATCTACTGTTGCGTCTACCATCAATCTGTTAATCACAACTGTTATTGTGTTTGTTTTTAGTAGATCAGTTACTATTAATACGGGTGCTCATTTTATCAGAGACAGTGCTCCCTCAAGTTTAAATTTTCTATTTCCGTCGATTCAATTTCCTCCTCTTCCTCTTGTTCTTCTTCATTTTCAATTAAATCCTCTTTGTCGAAATATGCATCCTCTTCTTCTATCCAAATAATTTGCCACTTGCAATATTTTTTTGTATGCCCTTTGTTGCCACACTTCTGACACTTCAAATCTTTTCTTTTTATTTGTTTTATTGTGCCATCCTTTAGTTATATTTTCACCAATTCCTCTCCTTGATTATTGGCTTACCTATCGGTTTGTTAACCATCAGCATCGTACGATTTATTATTTGTTTCCCAATTGTGGATTTTTCATTAATCCTCGCATTACTTTCCATTGTAATTTGTATTGCAAGTCCCTTCCTGATCATTTTGTCCAGCAAGTCATCTGCATCACATTTAATTTGGAATTGTGTTCCTTTTGCCTCTGGTAACCTTTGCAAATATGTGCAAATAAATCATACTTTGAATATCTCTGTTCTCTGGAACTAAGTTTCAACAGTCTTTCTACTTGAGACATGTAGTTTTGTAACTCATCCCTGCTATTCATTTTGATCCCATTTAACAATATTCTGTACTGACTTTTAAAACTTTCATCATCGTAATATTGTTGATATTCCCCTATCAGTTTTTTATAATTCATTTTGGTTTGTGTCTCCAGTACTAAGTAATGTTGATATGCAGCCCCACTTAAGTATAGTGGGAATCTTGCTGCTGCTCTTTGTTGCTTTACCTTTTGTTCCTTCATACTCATTTCAAAAATTTCTAACTATTCATTGAATGTGGGTGAATAATTGTCAACTCTTCCTGTACATTTTGGTAATATGGCTTTACATACCAATGTTTCATTATCATCATCTTCTGACAATGTAGGGTTTTGAAATATTGGCTTCTTCTCTATCAGTTTTTCACAATTTTCTTTGACTTGTTTTGTTACATTTTCCACTAACTTTGCTATAAACTCCTCTTCTGTTTGTGTATTTTTATAGTCTTCTACTGTTGCATCCCTCTGTGGTATTGCTGTGTTTAGCTCGTGCAGTTCTTCCACTACCACTTTTTCTATTGTTTTCATCTCTCCTTTCTTCAATTCAATTTAATGTAATTCATCTCTTAAGTTATCAATTTCTAATTGTTTAACTATATTTTCTTCTTGTAAACTTACGTTCTCTTCATGCAACTCTGTCATCATTTTCTGCAATCGTTCACTTTGAACCTTTATCTCCTTATTCACTTCTGTCAATTTTTTGATCTGTTGTTGAAACAAATTTCTTTGCTCTGTCAATCGAATACTTGTGTCTTCTTTGATTTCATCTATCAACCTTTCTTTTTCAACATTTTTTATTTCCACCTCTATCATTCTTTTGGTTAGTTGTTCTATTTGTTTAGTCAACTGCTTTCTTTCATTTGTATTGTTATTGATAATTTCTATTAACTGGACTATTGTGAGTTCATTAGTCAATTCTGCTGGTTGTAATACCTGCTCTGTTTGGGATTGTTCACTTTTGGGGGACATAATCACATCTTGTGT
The DNA here is from genome assembly GCA_900660155.1 of Hofstenia miamia. Lineage (NCBI taxonomy): Eukaryota > Metazoa > Xenacoelomorpha > Acoela > Hofsteniidae > Hofstenia > Hofstenia miamia. Next base: position 146,882 of record CABFPE010001042.1, on the reverse strand, counting down.
CTCAGATGTATTCCTCATCTGAGGAGTTCTTTGAGTTCTTGGTTTACTCTTAGTTTTTTTCTTAGAATGTACCATTTTTCATTTTAGCTTTGAGTATTCTTTTGGTTGGTCCTTTTCTCAATTTTCTCTGTGCTCCGGTTTAGTACTAGTTGTTTGTTCCCTCCTTTTCTTTCTGTTTTTCCAGGTCACTTTTGATTTGCTTTCACTATTTCCGTCCTTCTCTTTTTTCGGCTCCAATTTGAGTGATTTGAGAAGAAACAGCTATCTTGACTCAAATCTTTCTTTGCGCATATCAGGCGCATGTCATGGTCGCCATTTAGAATTTTGACAACCTTCCAACTAATAAATCTTAACTCAATTTAGGAGCTGCTGTAACATTTTTCCCTCCTTAACTAGTATGGTAGGTCGCAGATTCCAAGGTTCCATCTCTCTTCCTTTACTCTAACATGGTGTTGCTTATTAATTAAAATAATTTCTGATCAACTAATATTGAAGCTTGGAATAACAACATTAATTTAGGTGCAGGACGTGAGATAGATGGTACATTGTACAGGGTCGAAACCTGACCTGAGGCAAAGCACAAAGATGAATCAAAGAAACTATGATGTGACGATTAATTCCATCAGCAAATTGAACATTGAGAGAAAAACCAACCCCAACGCCAGTGCCTCAGTGTTTGAAACAATGTGCGAGAATACGATAGTGAAAGTGTGTGATAGCTTACTAATTTATTGCATTGATTGTTCTCATTATTAATGAGTTTGTAATATAAATGGAATTCGCAACCAGGATGCATTAGCTTATTATAATTCCTTACATGTAGTATCCCTAAAGATAAATCTGTACATGCCAACCTAATATACATGTGAACAACCAATGTGGCCAAAAATAAAAGGGATAGTTGGTAGTTCAGTCTACTGGTAATATATAACGAAATCACTGAAATCCAATACAAACAAGTCATGAAGTTTTCTATGAGGGTTAACCTAAAGATCATAATCTAGTAATACAAACAACAAACGATAGGAAAGCTATAACAAGTAAAAACCCCTATACTTATACCTAAACTAAGAGCACATTGGGTAAGCACTGGCTAACAGCCGCACAGCCATTTGATTGGCAAACAAATGAATGTTAGGTGCAAAGCAGTTATGAACTCCTGTTAAAAGAAGTTGTGGACCACCATCTCAAATACCCTAGTGCTCAACTGTTTAGTTTTCCATGATAATTAATAAATAAACCTGACAAAGAAAAACGAAGTAAATCCAATGAATTTTTGTCATCATCAAAATAATAAACTGCACCACTTTTATACTTGAAACTATTAAACAATCAAATATTTGGCTAGTACCTGTTAATTCTAAGTTGTTGACAATTTTCTGATTTTTGATTTTCCTTCATCTGCTGATTTACGCACGTCAGCATTAATTAGCTTTTGTGACTTCGGCCTTTTAACATTTGTCAAATATACTGCCAAATTATTATTAATTAATATGAAAATACTGCTTCATAATTTTACAAATGATTTAACTAATAATAATCATGTGTGTACAATAAATATTTATTTCTCAATTTAGTCTTAGTTCTTTCCTCTAATTCTCTCTACTTGACCACACATGATTGGATTATGTTACATTAGGCTATCCAGCCCTTTTGCTGATGTTGATTATTAGATACATGAAATTGATCAAATCAATAGCCAGCTAAACAGAGAAAAACTCCTATTCATACACCTAACATAAATGCAGGTTCATGGTTTGGACCTTTGAGTCACTCCCAATGTGCTCCCAAACCACTACTACTGCATTTACCATTTAGCTTGACATTCTGTATAAATAAGCAAACTGATATAAAATCTAAAGATAAGATTTTTGAAGAATTTACTTCAACAATTTGCAAAATGATATCTTGCATATTTATAGTTACTTTCAAAAAGTACCTGTTGTTCAAAATTCAAATTTAGATCGTCTGCCAAAATGGCTAAACATAATGGAAGTGAATTCACCCCCTCGTTTGGTCAAATTCAACAACAAGTACTAATTTGCTATGCTATTTCTTGGTTGCATTTACAAAAGATAATTTGATAATTAAACTTAAATTGTTTTTCTAATTTAACAATTATAATTTGATCTTAGTTTCAACTAATCATTTGTTCTTCTTTCTTCATTAGCAGCATTATCTTTTGGATTATGCTACACACCCTCCTCAGCTTGCATTATTTTTAGCACTGTGCATTCTCCATGGACTAACTCATCTGCTTTTTTAATTATTATTTCCACCTGGGGATCACTCCAGCTTGTTGTTGCAAATTCTGGTTGTTTGGTCATTTTGAGTACTGCCTCTCTCTCTGTCATTACTGTGCTGTGGTATCACAGGAATTTGGCTTCTTTCATGTTCTCTGATATTGGTGTTATTTCTCTAAGTTCGTTCATCTTTTCTGAAAAGATCTCATAGAATTTTTTGTATAGGTGGATTCCTTTTATTGCTATCATTAGCGTCATCTGCATGTCTGCTCTACTTGTATGCACCATTTCCTAGTGTTCTTTTGTCTCTGGGTAAAAAAATGTAAACACTTTTCTGAGACCCCTTGTGTTTGCCACGTCTTTGTAAAAGAAGCTTATGTTTTCTCTCACTTCCTCTTCTTTTATAACTTTTGGATCATTCTTATTCATTCTTATCATCGTCACTATCTCCACTCTTCTCATGACATCATAGAAGCTGTATTCTTTATCCCACAAGTCCAACCACACTACGTCATTCACTCCTGAAAACAACATGATTGCCTTTGTTGTGGGCTTGTTGATTTCTTGTAGTTCTTTTAACTGATGATGGATCAGTTTTCCTTGCGTGTATAGTTGGTAGGGAGTTATCACTCCATCAACATAGACTCTTTCTTTATTATCATTTTTCAATAGTATTTATTCTGTCTTTTTATAATCATTTTGTTTGACTATTGCCTTCACACTTTCCTTTGTATTCATGTAAGTCTTGTATTCATGTAGGAACGTTTTTGCGATTTATACATTTTTTGGTATCCTCCATCATGGGAGTACAATCAGGATCAATACTGTTTGAGGTGGAGTACATATGAGGATTTTTGTTCTTATGTTTTGTTTTATCTCCCTGTAATCTTGCGACGTTGTTGGTGTTGTTGCCAGTCCAATCGTGGCTGGATAATTCATTTTACTTTCTTTTAGAGTTTCCCAGAATGTTTGCATTAATCCTCTCCTGTTCATTCTAATTTGGATGTTGTCTTTTAGTTCTATTTTTGATGTGATTCATTCTACATCCACCACTAGCTGATTATATTTTCAGCATCTCTTCTAGTTTGGTCTCTGTAAATGCTTCTGTAAAAATCAGTTTCATTGATGCTACTGTTTGCTCCTCTTTTACATATTGGTAATTCCTATAGCGGATCTTCTCTTTTTCATTTGTTATTTTTATTTCAACTAAGAATCTCTTGTAGTCCATATCAATCCATTCCATCACGTGTTCTGGTGTGGAGGCTCCCCATTTCTCTGTTTATTCTGTCTATCTGTTGTTGTGTTTTTGGTGATAATATTAATTGTGTCGACGTTAACAATTCTTCCTCCTCTAACATCTCTTTCTGTGTTTTCATTGTCATTTTGCAGACTTCTACAGGCTCTGTTATTCCTCCCCTTCACATCATTTCTGCACTCTTGATGATTCTTACAAAACTGCAGCAAGGGCTCTCTTTTTCATACCTTTACATGTCCACTTCTAATGTTTGTTGGACCTCTTTGTTTTTCATCATAGTTATGATTTCTCTTGCGTCTATGATTTTCTGTTTGATAATTTTCTTCATTGTTATCCAAGGTTCTGTTTTGACCTGTCTCAGTCACGTTTCAGATGTTGCACCCCACACGTATTTTCTCATGGGATCATTTAATACTGTTATCTTTTCCAGCATGATCCCTGTTTTATTCACTATGTCCACTGTTGACATTTTTCCTAATGGGCTTTTGTTGATGATTAATCTACTGATAAACTTTTCAACTTGTTGCATTGGTTTCTTACCTTTGTCCAGGGATGTCAGCTTCTCCACATGCCCTTTCAACAACCAATTCTTTGTTTGCATGCTCATTGGGGATAGCACTATTTCGTATCTTTTTGCTCTTGCTAACATTTGGCGTCCTGCCTTGGAAATTGGTAGCCTCAATTCTTGTTCTTCCATTGTAAAAATCGCTAAGATCCATGCTGAGGTTCTATATCTAATCTCCAGGGCGTTCTTGAAGTCTTTTGCTGAGTTTAACTCGTATGCTCTGTTGATCTCTGACAATGCCACATCGACTGTTTTGTGGTATTTCTTTGACGGGGCCTCAATATGTATCTCTGGCCATTTTTCTTCCGTCTTCTTCTGTAGCTTCATAGCCTTCCATATCTCTTGTATTTTCTTTACATGTTCCTGCCTTTGCGTGAGGCTGCACTTGATGAACAATGTATTTGCTTTCTCTACGCCCTCTGTATGTGTCGTCATTTCTATTGTCTTCACTTGTTTAAATAAATTGATGGCTATGCATGGATCTACCATTAGTCTGCCATAGGCTACCCAGTAGTCAATTTGTAAATCTAGGCAAATCAGTTTCATGACTTTTGCTTCCGTTGTTATTTTCTCCCATTAGAACACGTTTTCTACCTGTATCTGTAGTTCTCTCAGGAATGGTGGTAGTTCTGTGATTGTTGTTCTTCCAATGATTACTACTCTTATGCCCTGCACTCTCGCCATTCTTAACGTTTGATCTATCTGTTTTTCAAGATTCTTATTGTACTCTTTTTCTTTTAGAATATGAATGATCATAAGATTGTCTTTTTTGATGTTTATTTCTGGTATTTTTGTAATCTGTTCTATGTATGCCATTATTGCTTGGGCTGTTTCTATTGTGAAATTGTCATCAAAGGAAACATGAACTGTGCTGCACATATTTGGTTGTTCCACCATTTCGTCTAGATCTCTTTGATAGCTTATGATTGTGTTGACCATATGTCTTTTCTGCACATCTAATACTATCTGTAGGTTGCTGCCCTCTGCCTTTGCTATCTTCTGTATGTGACTTTTAGNCTCAGAATCAAATGAGTCCATGCTGATGGTTTCAACTGAGTTGCCCTCAAATCAGCTCACAGTTGGCTCTTTCAGCAATTGACCAGTTGTGGGTTCCGTCAATATGTCAGCCTCTAATCACTTTCATATATGAACAGTTCTTTGCCCACCTTCCCCTGGAACTCCATTCAGTTGCATTGCTATAATCTTTTCTAGCAGCACCCTCTGTGTTGAAAAGTGTTGTTTATTGTGGAGAAGACATTTTGTACATTTATTAATTATCTCTTCTGTGACCTTTCATATCGCCATTGTGAAAAATCTTGTGTTGAACATGCTCTCCATTTGCATGATGCCTAAGTGGCCCTTCTGTAACATCCTCCACCTAGCTTAGCCTCTAATCACTTTCATATATGAACAGTTCTTTGCCCACCTTCCCCTGGAACTCCATTCAGTTGCATTGCTATAATCTTTTCTAGCAGCACCCTCTGTGTTGAAAAGTGTTGTTTATTGTGGAGAAGACATTTTGTACATTTATTAATTATCTCTTCTGTGACCTTTCATATCGCCATTGTGAAAAATCTTGTGTTGAACATGCTCTCCATTTGCATGATGCCTAAGTGGCCCTTCTGTAACATCCTCCACCTAGCTTGTTACGCCGTGTCTAATCATTGCTAAAGAATGTTTGGTAAACTGCGGGTGAGGTGTTACCCATTTGTTGAACCATCAGACTCTTCTTCTTATTAACTAGTTATGTTAATTAAGTAGTCGGATAATAACCATCACTGTTTAGGTGACTGGGCAGTATGATGTTTCCTCTTCAGTTGTTCTGTGGGCTCCTGCCCGAAGCCGATCTCCACAACACAGCTCCTCCTCTTCTACAACGATGGTTGAATTCACGGCACCATCTCAGCTCAACTGGGATTAGTTATGTGTACCTTACGTTAGCTCGGTGTGTGCACTCAATTAAAGTTGTAACTGACTTAAACTCAAAGTTGTAAAATGTTTGTTGTTTTTATTTAATAAAGCAACCGGGCATTGACACTAACTGCATGTAATCAAATATCTAAAATAGCCATTACCAAAAAACTATCGGCTTAATTATTTAACTAACTAAGTTGCAGTTTCCTATGCCTACATTTAATAGCATTACATGTGAGGTCGTTATTGAGTCAATTATAGTCGAGTCTCCTACGTTTGAGAATATATAAATATCCCTAGGTGCCGACTATCCAGTCGTTTCAGGCATTGATTATTTCTTACATGTATTGATCGATAGTCAGACTAGGCAAGAATCGAAAAACTCCTAACCGTAACATAGGTGCACTTTCGTGACTGGCACAAAGACCCTAGAATCGATCCCGTGATGGATTCCAGCCACTACTAAACACAACTTGCCTAGCTGCACATTTAATTAAATAATCAAACCAGATAAAGTAGAAATGAAAATTAAATAAACTCCGAAGAATTTATTGTTCATCAAAATTATGGTTGAATCAAAGCTATTTATAAAATTTCTACAAAAAGTACCTGCCGATTTTAAAATTCAAATGATTCGTCTGCCAATATGGCTGTTCATACGTAAGCATTAGTTTGCTCAATTTAATTTGTCAATTATCTCTTGATCGGCTAACAAGTTTCTTATTTTGACCAATATTAAATCTTAGTTGCATTTTACAAAAATAAACTAAAGTTCATTAACTAAATTTTTACAATTAATTTCAATTAATAATCATTTGACGTTATTCAGCTTTAGTTGCCTTTTTGGATGATGCTACACTTCTCATGAATTTTACTTACTAGTTCACATTTGAAGTACTCTGGTATTGCAATCCTGTTGTTTTGTCCTTCCACATATAGGAGTCTGTTCCTGTTCCTTTTCCATCTGTACCTCTCATAGTAGCTTGCAGTTAACTTTGATACTTTCAAACTTGGTTCCTGTAACTTTTTTATGATTTTGCTTAATATCACATCATCTTTCTGTTTTTCTATAATCCCTGACTCTGATATTTCCTCTTTTATTGCAATTGGTAGCACTGCTTGCCCCTTCTTATCAACATTCATCTCTGGTAGCCCCTCATACTCCATGTGTGGTAAGAATTGAAACTGTTTCTTCTCTCCATCTTTCTTCCTTGGTTTCATCTCTCTGATACTTGGGAATTGTGGTTCAAAAGCCAGCATTCATATGCAGTGTTCCTCTCCAGCATTTGATCATAAAGGTGAACTTGTTTAGGTATTCAATCCATCCTGATTTATCACCTGAGAAGTTTTTGAGCCATTCCAATCCGCTGTTGTTGGTATGAACCCTGAATTGCCATCCTATTAGAAAATGCCTAAATTTCTAGTTTTATTGCCCCATAGTTCTCTTTGCTTGATTTCAGCTTGCGACTAAAAAATTGTATGGGTACCTCCTTGCCCTCCTTCAGTTGTCCCAGCATTGCTCCAATTGCTACCTTGCTGGCATCACAGTCTAATATAAACATTTCATTGTAGTTGGGCGTGTTCAATGATGGCAATTTTGCTAGTTCTTCCTTTATTTTGTCGAGCTCCTCCTGCTCCTGTCATGTCCATACAAATGGTACTGATTTTCTCATCAGTCGCATCATCTTGGCAGTCTTCCCCGCGATGTTGGGGATGAATGTGCCATTATTCTCTGGATGTCCTTTTTGTTATTTGGCTTCTCTATTTTTCCTGATCATGTCTCTTGCATTGTCCTTCATACATATTCGCCCTTTTTGATGACTGGTCCTAGAAATATGATCTTTTCATTTAAAATGTTGCATTTGTTTCCATTGATTCTCAGATCGGCTTTTTGCATGATTGCTAATGTTCATTCCAGTTTCTGCAGGTGTGCCTCAATTGTGTTGCTCGTCATGATGATATCACCAATGTATACATTTAAGCCATCCTCCATTTTATGTTTCTTGTTTTTTAGCACTTTTGTTATGTATCTTTGAAATGACGTGGGCTCATTGCATATGCCATGTATATCCATTTGTACAGGCAGTAGGGAGTTATGAACACCGTTTTTTCTATATCTTCTTCTTCCATTTTCACCTGCTAATACGCCTTACATAGATCTATTGATGTGAAGTACTTATGTTTGCTCGCCTCATATAACATATCCTCTATCCTGGGCAGTGGGTACAAGTCTTTTTTGCTACTTTGTTCAGCTTCCAGAAGTCTATACATAACCTGTGTTTGTCTCCCTGTTTCATGAACACCATCAGTGTGGCGAATGGGCTTTTACTGGGTCATATTATCTTGTTATCAATCAATTCATTGAGTATCCTGTTGTATTCGTCTTTCATCTGCTCTGGTACTCGCCTTGCTGGCAGTTTTATTGGTTTGTTTGTTGTCATAACAATCTTGTGTGTTTTGCCTATCACTTGTCCCAAACTTATTTCTCCATAGTTGAATATCTGTTTGTGTCTCTCCAGCACCTCCCAAAGTTGTTGTAATTGCATTGCACTCAGATGTTGGTATTCCTCCTCTGACAGTTTGGGTATTTTGTACTGGTCTTCTTCTTCAGCTTTTGTCCCTCTGCCCTCAAGTCGTCTGTGGGGAGTACTAGCTACATTGATGGTTTTTGTCCACTCGCCGTTAGTTGGCGTAGTGGAGTACCTACTGTTTTCATTTGTAAGTCCTCAAGTCTACCATACAAACTACTCTGCTCATCAATGTCCTCCATTGCTCTCCAAATGGCTTTGATGCTAAATCTGACATATTGTCCAAATATTCATACATTTGCTTTCTTCAAATTGATGTTCCAATTTGTTGCATTTAAAATTGGGACCTTTCCTCTGCTGTTCTTTATCACGCACATGCTTGATGGCATTAACACTCTTTTTGAATTGATCCCTTTGTTATTGTAAATCATTATGTCTGCTGTTATCAGTTCTTCTGTTTTCACTCCATGCATACTCCATTGATATGGTTGCAATTTTATATATTCTTCCAGTTCAAAGACTATGTTGATGTTTTTCCTTCCTGTCTTTCAATTTCAATTTCCTCTTCTCATACTTTGATCATTCTGTCAGCATAATTTATCACACATCCATTCTTCATTAAAAAATCATCACCTAATATCACCTCATAGGCAGTAAGTTATTGTGGGTGTCTATTACCACTAGTGTTTGCTCAAAAGTTGTGTTTGCTATTCTAATCTGTACTGCCTCAATCTTACCTTTTGTATCTATGTACTCTCCAGATGCGTTGATTAGTCTTTTGCTCAAACATTGTAAATCTTCTCATTTAAATCCCAGTTTTATCATGCACTCATCTGTTATTATTGTTGTCGCCTCTCCCATATCAATAGTTGCCTTTGTTAAAATCCCATTTATCTTTATCATTATCATGTTAGTGTTGTCCAGATTTGTCATAATCATTATTGGTGCTCGGTTTTTTTGAGTCAGCACTCTGACTAGTTTTCAGATCATATTAATTTGCTTTCTGCATTCATTCTTTCTGTGCCCCTTCTGTCCACAAGCATAGCACTTTATGTCTCTTTCTCTCACTTTCTTTGATTTCCCATCCTTATTCTTTATGTTGATGAATTTTTCCACCTTCTTTTCTTTGTATGCTTTGATGTTCCCTGTCTGTGGTTCGTAGTTGTTTCTCCATTCTGTTGGCTTTTCCTTATTCCATATTGCCTTTTTGTAGATATGGGCGTTGTTTTCTATTGTTGCCTGTATGTCTACGGCTTTCCTGATCATCTTCTCCAATTTGTCATCTACATCACACTTGATTTCAAATTGCATATGAATGTTCTCTGGCATGCCTTTGAATATGTAAGAAAAGAAGTCATACTTCAAATACGTGTTCTCCCTTGACCTGAGTGTCAGTAATCATTCTATCTTTTGAATATAGTTTCAGATGTCATCTGTCTTCCACATCTTTGTGGAATTTAAAACGATTCAGTATTGGTTTTTGAAACTTTCGTTCTTGTAGTAATCTACAAAGTCTCTGATTAGTAATTTATAATCTTGTTTTGTTTCTGCATCCAAGAGCAGATAGTGTTGAGAGGCTGTCCCTGTCAAGTATAGTGGGAACCTTGCTGCTGCTGCCCTTTGGTTCACTTTCCTCTCTGCCATTGTAATTTTGAACATTTGCAGCCATTCCAGGAATGTCAGGTTGTAGCTGTCCACTTTTCCATTAGATTTAGGCAGAGTTGCTTTACATGGTAACATATCATTGTGACTATTTTCTGGCAACATTGACTTCTTGTAGACTGGTTTCTTTTGTCTATTTATTTGTTCACTAACTGTGAGTTGACTTGTCACCAATCTTGTTATTTCATTGATGATCTTTCTTTTTTCCTCTTCCTCTTCTTCCTCCATTTCTCTAAGGTGTTTTTTAAAGTTTGTGGGTGATGCTAGTAAGCTCCTTTCCTCCCTCTGCTTGATTATCCTTTCATTTATTGCTATTAACTTTGAATTTTCCTCTCTGTTTTCTCGTAGTTTTTCCAGTTTCCATCTCAGATCTTCTATTTCTCATTTCTGGTTTTCGTGATATTTGTCTCTATCTAACTCTGTTGATCTGAGCTTATCTTTGAGCTGCTCTATCTCTTGGGCTTGGATGTTGTTATCCAGGATTATTTGCCTGTTCATGTCTTCCAATTGTTGGCATATCCTCTCCCATTTCTGGTTTTGTTCTTGAAAGGCTTTGTTTGATTGTGCCAGTTGGTTTGTTAAGGCTTTAATGTCTCTCTGGAAGTTTTCACTTTGGTTATCCATCTCAATTTTCAGTTCACTTAATGCGTTCTCATTCTTTTGTTCCAATGTTGACATTCTCTGTAATAATTGTTGTATCTTGGCTCTCAATATTGTCTCCATTTCGTTTGTTTGGCATAGGATGTTTAAGACTTCATTGGATCCTGTTTCTGGGGACATTTGAAGGGTTTCCAATTCTACGGGGGATACATCTGTCTCTGAATGCGCCCTCCTTGGGATGGGGGTTGTTTTGTTTGTGCCTGCCTTGGCGCTACCTTTTTTTCCTCATGTGTTTGGCATCTTTAAGTACAAATAGTAGTGTTTGGTAAATTGGTGTGACTCTTTGTCTGTCACCTGCTTTACATTAGGTATGGTTGTAGTTGTTAGCTCGTAGCTGGCTGTCTGTTATATCTCCTTCCTTGCATGTTTTCTGCTATCTTGGTTGCTCTGGCTGTTTGTTGAATTTAAACTCCAAGTTCGGATGTTGAACCAATTTCTTCTTCTTCTTCTGTTCTTTATCTGTCATGGTCACCATGTTGCATCTGCTACCAAGCATTGACACAGGTTAAATTGTTCTTTTAAACAGTTGCTCGTCATGCTACATGGGTAGGGATGTATGCATGTTAGCTATTCACTGTATACATTTCCATTAACCTTTACTTAACTGAAATAACCTGATACTGTTTAGGTTGATATACATTTGGCCTCTGCCCGACTCTGATCTCTGCATTACCTTGTTTGTGTTTCCATTGCTGATCTTCACAGCTCCAAACCTCAGCTCAGCAAAGTTCTTATGTGTTCCCTATTGTAACATCCTCCACCTGGCCTATTTGCACTGTGTATTATTGCTAGTAATCACTACTCAGTAAATTGCAGGTGAGGAGTTACTACATTAATGAATCACCAAGTCTTTCCTCTTTACTTAACTAGCTAGGTTAATTGAGTACTAATCATCACTGTTTAGGTGATGAAACCAAGTGACGTTTCCTCTTTGTTTCATCTGTGGGCTACTGCCTGAAGCTGATCTCCACATCACAGTTCCTCTCATTCATGAACGATTGACTGAATCCACTGCACCATCTCAGCTCAACGAGGACTAATTATGTGTACCCTACTTTAGCTCAGTGCGTGCACTCATTACAAGTTGTAACTCACTTAAACTCAATTTTGTAAAGTGTTTGTTGGTTCATTTAAGTAAAGCAACCAGGCATTGACACTAACTGCATTAC
>CABFPE010001042.1:103206-124163 GCA_900660155.1 Hofstenia miamia | reverse complement strand
AGATATAGCACTCCCAACTGCAGATGCTCCCTTAGATATAGCATTCCAAGCTGCAGATGCTCCATTTGATATAGCACTGCCAACTGCAGATGCTACGGTAGATATAGCAGTCCCAACTGTAGATACTGCTGTAGATATAGCATTTCTAGCTGCAGATGCCCCTCTAGATATAACATTCCCAACTGCCAATGCTGTACTAGATATAACATTGCCAACTGCAGATGCTAATCTAGATATTGAACTCCAAACTGCAGATGCTGCTGTAGATGTAGCACTCCAAACTGCAGATGCCCCTCTAGATATAACATTCCCAACTGCCAATGCTGTACTAGATATAACATTGCCAACTGCAGATGCTAATCTAGATATTGAACTCCCAACTGCAGATGCTCCTGTAGATATAGCACTCCCAACTGCAGATGCCACTTTAGACATAGCATTCCCAATTGCAAATACTAGACTAGATATAGCACTCCAAGCTGCAGATACCGCATTAGATATAGCATTCCCAAATGCACGATGTAGCATAGATATAGCACTCCCAACTGCAAATGCTCCTCTAGATATTTCACTAAAAAACCCTGAAGAATTTGCATCTTCAAACTTTTCACAAAATGTTTTTCCAGTCTTTGCCCATGTTGCAAATTGCTCAGAGTTATTTATACACATACCATTCAAGATTTCCCATCCTTTACTTTCTGCTCTTTTAATCACTATTTCAGCATCAAACTCCTTTTCATATATGTATTTATCAATTCCTTTAAGTCCAGAAATGTTGTACCATTCCTCTACTTTTTCCATTTTAGAGGAACCCTTGTTTGTTTCAGTATAACTAATTGCCAATATTTTTTTTGTTTCCAAATTAATATCTTTGACAATTGCATCCTTGCAGTTCAATACAATATGATCACCACTTCTTATATCAGTTAATTTACTAACATGAACTAGCTTTCTTGTTGTTTCTATCTTATCACTGCTCTGCTCAGGTACATTTTCATTGGTCTTTACAATACCTTCACTAGATGTTGAGGTTGGCTCAATTTGCACTGTTCTTTGCATTTTCTAAATTATAGAGCTTAGATAAGGATTATAATCATAATATTTTTACAACCATTTTTAGTGCTAAGTAGTTTATATATCAATTTGAAACTATTATTTTTCATAAATCATTTTTAAAAATTAATATTGATGAATTTATTTGCTTATGATTATACAATGATTTGCATATACATGCTGGAGATATTTGAATATACATTAATGTTGGAAATAGCTGTCATAAAACAGGTTTGTGTACAAGTTAATCAAATGCCATAACAAGTAATGCATATCTGGGATTTAGTAACATGCAATGTATACATACTCTGCATTCTTTACACATACATCATTTACAATAATTGTGTTATATGTTTCAAAGGAATCAGATGGGTGTGCTCAGCACATATTCAGTCTAAATGGACTGAAATTTAAGCTTAATTTTGGAAAGTATAGTTTTCCAGCAATATATAAAAATGTTAAATGTGAAAACCTTGTTTTTGAATTTAGAATGACAGCCAATAACATTTGAGGTGTTGGAGCTGCTTATTAACAAATGCTAATTAATTTACATGCTGAAGCTGGATATAAGAAAACCACATATAGAGCCAGCACTTATATTAACCTCGTTGGTGGCAGTGTACTCTTTTGAGGACACAAGATAAATAGCTAATCACATAAATAGAAATCATTGTATTGGTGTGCAATAAGTTTTACCACTAAATTTAGTAAACGTATGTTATTCTGTTTTAGTGCATTCATTGCTACAACATGTTAAGCATTTTCTAGAGAAAATTTTGATTGCACAAAAGTCATGTCAAAATGTTCAAGACAAACAATCAAGATATTATTAATTTCAAGCATTAATATTGCAAGTATATAGAAATACCTATGTAAATATAATGTGATTGGCATTGTATTAAACATATATAAACTTTCTATGTTCAATTGCTAACATGTGGCAGTCTAATAAGTTAAAATATATGTGTACTCAAAAGAGTACATTGACGCTGTGTTATGCAAAAAGTTATATAAGACAAAACAAAGATCTACAAATCTTGTGATATTATTTTATGCTTAACTTATCTGAAACACTTATAAAGGGCGCATTTATTCAAAAACCACAAGAACATAAACTTTCAACACATACTTCTTAAGCAATGAAACGAAAAGCAATCCAGCCTCTTCCTATTGATGAACATTATTATGATAAATTTGACCACTGGCCTCAAAATATCACTGAAAAGCAAATTCAATGCCATAATCCTGGTTGCTCTTGACGAATCTGTTTCAAATGCAGCAAATGCGATGTTTTTCTTTGTGTTTATTATGATCCAAGTAGCTTTTTTGTTTTCCATAATTGATGATTTTATTTTTATTATCTGTTAATATTATGAGTTTAGTTCTTGTCAACTGTTTTGATGTATAAAAATGGTTGCATGCCTTCTTAAATGAAGTACAATATGAAAAATAGCAGTAATGTAAGGTAACAATATATTATCCAATTTTGCATTTTTTCATTATTTGGTAATTTTACAGTCAATGTACTCAAAAGAGTACACATAAATAATATTGTAACTATGATATCAATAACCTAGCAATTTTGGCTATTCTATGGCATTGGTTTTTTATTAATATATTCATAGAAATCTGGTAATTTAGTTTAATATTTGATGTTGTGCCTCCAACGAGGTTAAAGGTAATATTTTATTATTAACACAAACCATGATTAATATGAAGCACAGAAAAATTAACCCAATGTAATAAGGATTGATAGATACTCTCAGATGCTAACTAGCCTATATCCAGGCTCAAATTTGTACATATGTAATGCTGCTGAGTCTCTCCATTTTAGTTCTGAGCAGTAATGATACAAAAATTACATAGTGCTAAGTGATATTTCCATTGTGAACTTTATGAGGATAGCATTCATTTGTGTAATTTCATGTGTTTTTTTGAGGTCTCCTATGCTTGTATTGCATTAAAAAATATTTTTTATATGTTCAAAATATTAATTTTTTCAAAATTGGTATATTTAGTATTAATCACCATTTTATAACATGGTTTAAGCAATGCCCACTCTATTTGAAGGTGTTGTAATTTTAACATTTAACCTAAATATGGTCGAAATTATTTTTTTTATTTTGTTATCAAAGTCATAAATTTATAGGTAAAAATTATCATTCTCATTATTGATCAGTTTGTTTTCAAAATGAATTTCTCCATATTTTTACAAGACATCATGATTTATTGTAAGAGAAATTCAGCTAAACATATAAAATCTGTAGTTTCCTTGCAAAATCTGAACGTGAATCATAGTCATCATTTGGTGGTATTACAAAACAGAAATTGCAAATGCATAATTCAAAAAACTTTTTATCCATATTTATTCTAACTTAAATCTAGTAGACATGTCCATCCTCATAGCATGGAGTAATACCTGTATTAGGAGGCACCAATTTCTGCATTCAAATGTTTGGGAATCAAACATCAGAACATAGTATGATTACATAAATTTTTAAGGATAGTAATTGATAAAACCACTTGTTTGAAATCTATATTGATTTATGGGAAATGTTTACATGAATTTTATTTTATATGTATAGATGTTTCATTCTTAATGTAGTTAGTGGGAAAAATCACAATATATTACATAAAATATATTACTATGCCACAAAAAATTTGTTGTTGTAATAAATTTGAAAGAGCTCTATATGACTGTCATTTTCTTGTATTGAATTGATAAAAATGTAGTGCATTTCATCACAAAGGAAGAAGTTTACATTTTTAAATTCATAAGTTGTTTATTATAATTCAAATTGAATTAATTTGACTTTTTTACAAAGTTTGTATATGCAAAGTATTTTCATATCATATAATAGATTTGATTATTAGAATGTGAAAATTTAGAACTAAAAGGGGTTAGCCTATTTTGAATTATAAATGTATATGTAGTATCAGTGAATGAATTGAATGGAAAGCTATAATGGATAAAAACTCCTATTTGTAGCCCTAACTTAAGAGCACATCAGAAGGTACTGGCTGTACTGCACTTATGAATGGCTGGATCATGCAGCTGCTTTGAAATACCTTTAGCCAGATTTGGGGACCACTGAAGACTACTCTCATGCTCAAATGTTTAGCTTTCTATTAATATAAATAAATAAACCTGACAAAAATAACAAGATAAATCCAATAAAATTTGCTCATCATAGTTACATCTAGCATTACATATTTATATCACAATTTTGTAAACAATTGGCAAGTACCTGTTAGTTGACATTGTTGACAATTTCCTGGTTTTTCTTTCATCTGCTATTATTATGCAACATCAGCAATAATTAGTGTAAGTGGGATCATCTTTTGATTCTTTTGTCAACTGTTTTGGTGAAGTAATTAATATCAAAACTACACTGTATAAAATTTGTACAAATAATCAAAAGGATAATCATCATGTGTTTTACATTTTAATTATTTAGTACATTATCAGTCTTATTTATGTACCCAGTTTCTCTCATTTTGACCACACATATGGATTATGCCACACACTAGTATCTAATGTTAATACACAAATTGTCAGAAACTCTGATGTAAAGTTTGAGTTGAATTGAAGTTCATTTGATCACCTGGTGGTATCTGTCCAGGTCTCCATGTTCTTGACTGGGAGTTGGAAAAGGAGAAATGTGATCTGATGTCATAGAAATTTCAGTTCAATCAGTCATAAATTTGATGTATGTCTGATAGACCAAGGTAATGGAGAAACAGAGTGACAACAATAGTTAAGAGCTCAATTGCTTAATGTATTGAGAGTTGAAAACTTATGAACCAACAGGCAAGCTACCTATCAGCATGTATTTACTTGGTCTCATTTCCTCACTCTCCAACAAAGGTTCAAATTTGATATGCTGGGAAGATGTGTGTACTGCTGTAGCAGACAAACTACACAATGACTGGATTTCAAAAAACGTCTATCCACTGGGTACAAGAGCTATTTCTGTTAGATTACAGTCAGATTACAATGAATTTCTGTACTTAGTGAAAGTTTTGAAGTAACCTAAGGTAAAATCTAGAAAGTTGGCTAAGTTGGCTAGAAAGGGTTCATCAATTTAATTCAAAGATAACATGTAATTATTATGGTGTCCAGTGTACAGATATTTTGCATCATAAAAAGTTGGAGGATGAGTAAGGTGCTAAGATGACAAGAAGTGATGAAGACTTTTATGTAGCTAATGTAGAATCTTACCAACCTTCCAACTAATAAAACTTAACTTTATTTAGGACCTGCTGTGATGTTTTCCCCTCCTCAACTAGTATGGTAGGTGACAGATCCTAACTTTCCATCCTTCTTCTTTTGTTCTAACTTTAAGTTGCTTGTTCAATACATTAATATCTGATCAACCAGTATTGATAAGAAAACTAACAACTATACTTTAGATACAAGACAAGAGATGGATGGTATAATATACAGGGTAAACTACCTGACCTGAAGCAAAGCACAAAAGAGGAATCAAAGAATTATGCTATAATGATTAATTCCAGCCAACACTTGAACATCGAGAAAAACACCAACTGCAACTCTAGTGACTCAGTGCAGCGAAATAGTGTGCATGAATTCGATTGTGACAATGTTTGATTCCTTATTAATTTAGTGCATTGATTTTTCTTATTATCAATGAGTTTGTAATATAAGGGAAGTTTGCAACCAAGATGCATTAGCTTGTTAGGTTTCCTTACATGTAATATCCTTACATATAAATAAATACATATTAACCTAAAGTACATGTGAACAACCAATGTAGTCATAACAAAAAGGGGAAGTTGCTGGTACTTTGGTCTGCTTGTAATTACATATAATGAGATCCATACAAGATAGTACAAACTAGTTTTGTAATTTCCTAGGAGGGTGAAATGAAAGAACATGATGTAATAATATGAACAGTGAATGATAGGAAAGCTAATACAAATAAAAACCCCTATCCTTATACCTAACTTATGAGCACATCAAGTAAGCACTGGCTGTCAGCCACACAGCTGTTTGAATGGTGAACAAATTAATGTTAGTGCTAAGCCATTACAAAGCTCCCATTAACTAAAGTCATGAACCATGGTCTTGAATACCCTAGTGCTTGAACGTTTAGCTTTCCATGACAATTACTAAAATAACCTGACAGAGAAAAGCAAGTAAATCCAATGAATTAACATCATCACCAAAATAATAAATTGCACAATTTTTATACTTGAAAATAATAAACAGTCAAATATTTGGCTAGTACCTGTTAATCTAAGTTGTTGACAATTTCCAATTCTCTGATTATCTTTCATCTGCTGATTATGCACGTCAGCATTAATTAGCATTTGTGACTTTGGCCTTTGACCATTTGTCAAATATACTGCCAAATTAATTAATATGAAAAAATACTGCATTATAATTTTACAAATAATTAACTAATCATAATCATGTGTTGTACAATTAATATTTATTTCAAAGTTCAGTCTTAGTTCTTTCCTCTATTTTTCTCAACTTGACCACACATGATTGGATTATGTTACACTAACTGTCATAGTAAATGCATTGCTTATTGTGCTTTGTCCATGCATTTATGCTGAAGAAGATTGTGAAATCACCTGTGCAGAGTTTGAATTGAAAAAGTAGCAAATGGCTATGGTTCAACATTTGGAACAGAAAAGAGCTCTACACAGTAAAGATAAACTCTCAGATGAGGATTATACCTCATTGACCAGTGACAGTAAAACAACTAATATCACAACTTCTGCTACTCAATCCAATTTTAACACAGTGAAACTACAAATGACAACAAAGACCCTAAATGAAAGTCTTATGAGGTGTTTAGTGCATTGCCTTTTTAAATATAAAGTCATTGTTAATGATCTTCAAGGCATCACAGTGGACATAGTGAACATTGTTGTTGGACAAAGTTGGTCTGTGGATGTGGATCCTTAAGTCCATTATGACACAGCAAGTGAGAATTCTGAATCTGATTAGTGAGTTCCACCATCTTCAAAGTGCAAGAGACTACTGATGTTAGACAGATTGTTGGTAATGCCATCACTAATTATTTGGAGGGCACATCAATGCTGAATTCACAGTTTGTGGCTATGAAACTGGCAGAGAAAGGTGCATGAAAACAATTGGCCTTGATGATACAACCAAATCAGCTGGCTTCAAAAAGTTGGATGTTAAAGCAGATGCTATTGTTATTGACAGTGGAAATCACAGAGATGTCTTCACTACAGGATATCTATGAAATATGTCACATTCTGGAACAGATGGAGTGGCTGCCTGTAAATACAGATTGAAAACACTCTCTGTGTTGGCTGAAGCAACTGTAGAAGAAATCAAGGCAAATATAGATTTCTGGCTGAGCAACAGAGCAGCCAACTGTACTACCATGTTTGAAAACCTTGGCATTTGATTGAAAAGACAATAAATTGTTCCATACACTTGATATTGGGAGTGGATGCAGCTATCTACAGAATGTAAAGCCAGTGTTGATCAACTTATAGAGTGTGATAAGATCTTCTGTAACTGTTTGTCAAGTCTATTGACAGTGTGTCTCATCCCCATCACCAGTTCAAGCCATGCATCACATGCTGTCTCTCTATTAACAGAGTTCAATCAATGGATGGAGATAAATGAGCAAGGCAACAATAGTTTCAAGGGTTTTGTTTGTAACTGATTTGGCAGAACAGTAGAGCTTGCAAATTTGCTCCTCATAGCTCAGAAGGATATCAAGGATTTTTTTGAAAATATCTTAGATTAAAACTCAAATCACACATTACTAGCTGTTTCAAACTTTGTCATAAATGACTGGTTTAAGAAATGTGCTTAGGTATACTCACTGATAGGAGACATTGTTATTTTCCCAATGATGAAATTGCTTTACATCAATGGAGAAGGGGAAGGAAATTCTTTGATTCAGAAATCACATTATGAATGCATGCTGAAAAATTCAAAATGACTGTCATGGGCAGGGGCAAGCTGTCCTGGAAGGCCCTGTCAAAAGTAATAATAACACTCAAAAGTTAGTTGTCTACCATGGTGTTCCTGACCATCCCAACATCTGAACTTGATTTTGAATATATTGAGAGACTCAATCTTGCCCCAGTCACAAACCTCACATAAGAAAGATTCACTCATTAGATAATGAATTCAAAGTCATCATTGGAACAGCTAACACACAAACCAGTCTATAAAGGCCATTGTGTCATGTAATGGCCTTTTGGTGAGAGAGGAGTTTGCTGAACTCAACACAGCTGAACAGAAATCAAACTAGAAGTAGGCAAGGTAATCTGAAGCCATTAAGAACATAAAGAAGCTGGAACAAGATTTCTTAGCTACTGTCAAAGCAGCTAAGATGTTTGCACTGAAGAGGAAGGAAGAACTCAAACAGAAGAAACACAATCAGCTTGATCAGATACTAGAAACCTGTAAAAACATGGTGGGCTGGTCACCAAATCAACTATTAGTGTATTAGCCAATCTGCACAGTGAACAGTTACTGGCTGACGTGAAGTATCTATGTATGACTGTGGCCCCTGGTGTTTGCCAAAAATGCTGCATTGCTATACCTAATGGAAAATACCAATTCCAAACATTTANCCCCATGTGCTCTTAGGTTACACATAAGTATAGGGGTTTTTAATTGTTATAGCTTTCCTATCATTCATTGTTTGTATTACAATGTTATGATCTTTAGGTTAATTCTCATAGGAAATCAACTGATCTATTTATATCAGATGTCAGTAATCCCATTAGATGTATTAGATGTATTTGACTTTAGACTGAATTACAAACTACCCTTTTTCTTGCAGGCCACATTGATTGTTCACATTTATATCAGGCTAACATGTACAGTTATATCTTTAGGGTTATTACATGTAGGGAATTATAATATGCTAATGCCTCATGGTTGCATTATTCACTCATATTACAAAGTAGTTAATAACAAGAACAATCAATGNGTTTGCCAAAAATGCTGCATTGCTATACCTAATGGAAAATACCAATTCCAAACATTTAATGATGCTGAACTTTGATCAGAGATTTGGAATGTAGTACAACCCACTGGCAGAGTTAAGGATGTTGACTCACTATGATGGTACAACTAGAAACCAGCTGGTTTACATCTTATAAATCAAAACATTTGTACTACCAGGTTCAATAACTCATGGTATTTACAAAATATCTCTGAATTCTTCATTAGAAAAAAGTTGTGATATATGTTTGTATTGATATATTTCTATCTATATTGAACTATAATATGATAGCTCTCTGTATGAGAACATATGCATTTTACACCTGTTTGAATTTATTTATTTGTATATTGATCTATTAGTAGATGGCTCTATACAGGAATCTAGTTGTAATATATATTTTACCTAGTAGTGATGTATATTTTACATCTGATTGAATTTGGCCTACAATCAGTAACTTTAAGCAGGAACATATTTCATATTTTGGACAATTTTTTGGGTGTAGCGTCATAATGACGTCACAAATATGAATATTATTGAATAAAATATTATTCAAAGGATGCTCACTTATGAATTGTACCAATATTTTATGAATTTAATTGAATATGTCATAATTATACCCGTTAATTGTCACTTATTCTGGTAACTGACCTCATTAACAGAAGTGACGTCATTTGGAATGTAAGATGAAGTCAGATGTTTAAAATTTTGATATTTTCAAATTCTTTGTCAAATTTTGTCTAAAAAAAAGGTCAGCAAACTTCATTGACCTCTATTGTTCCAATCCTACTATTATGAAATATTAGTACACAAATTACTGTATAAATTATGTCCAATATTAATGGTCAACTCATGTTTAAGCATGAGGCAAGAAATCAATTTAAATTTGGAAAATTCACTTCCTATTTCAACAAAATATTCATTAAATACCTAAGTGCATTACACTAATTCCAACTGCCACAACTTTGTTAATGCTAATGTGCTTCAGATTTGGATACAGCAGTTTTTCTTAGGAGTGGCACTCCCTAATTTTATTAAATTGCATGTACTATTCACCTTGAGCTCATTAAATTTACACTTTATCCAATCAGAAAGGTCATTAAAAGTTGGATCAAAATGCTTTGCCCCACTTTTCTCTTTAATATTATGCTTGCAATATAGTAGTTTGGAATGGCCTTGCACCATACAATCACCTTTCAAAAGTGCTGTGCAGCTGGTAGCCATTGCTTACCCCATGTGCTCTTAGGTTACACATAAGTATAGGGGTTTTTAATTGTTATAGCTTTCCTATCATTCATTGTTTGTATTACAATGTTATGATCTTTAGGTTAATTCTCATAGGAAATCAACTGATCTATTTATATCAGATGTCAGTAATCCCATTAGATGTATTAGATGTATTTGACTTTAGACTGAATTACAAACTACCCTTTTTCTTGCAGGCCACATTGATTGTTCACATTTATATCAGGCTAACATGTACAGTTATATCTTTAGGGTTATTACATGTAGGGAATTATAATATGCTAATGCCTCATGGTTGCATTATTCACTCATATTACAAAGTAGTTAATAACAAGAACAATCAATGCATTAATTTAGTAAGTTATCACACACTATCATTTCCTAATACACTGTTCCACACACTGAGTTACTTGAGTCATGCTTTGGTGTTTCTCTCAATGTCCAAGTAGCAGCTGGAGTTAATTGTGATCACCATTTCTCCAATTCCTCTTTGTGCTTTGCCACTGGTCAGGTCTTGACCCTGTACATCATACCATATCTTGTCTCACACCTAAATTACTGTTGTTGATCAGAGTTTCAATGTTCATTAAGCAGATAGTAATTAAGTTAATAAACAACAGAAAAATAGAGTAAAAGAAGAGAGATGGAAATCTGGAATCTGTCACCTACCATAATTAGTTAAAGAGGGAAATCTGTTTGAGCAGCTCCTGAATTAAGCTAAGATTAATTGGTTTAAAGGTTGTCAAGATTCTACAATAATAGCCAACTATATTTAATGTTTAAATCACTCTTTATTAATAATGTCCTTACAATTACAAGCTACAATTTCATAATTAAAATTACAACTGTGACAGGCGCCCAACATGTGCTAGGAAAAGAGATTTGAGTTAAGATAGTTGTTTCTTCTTGAATTACTGAATTGGGGAAAACTGAAAAAAGAAAAGGATGAAGAATAGTGTAAGGAAATCAAAAGTGATTTGAAAAACAAAAGAAGAAGAAAAGAGTGAAACAAACACAACTAATACTACACAGAAAAATCTAGGAAGGGACCAACCAAAAGAATACTCAAAGCTGAAATGAAAAATGGTATATACAAGGAAGAAAACTAAGAGTAAACCAAGAACTCAAAGAACTCCTCAGAAGAGGAATACACCTGAGACACTCAATGTGACTATGTTCCCCTGAAGGTGAACCATCCCCAATGGAGCAGGTGTTACAACCAGCACAATTAACTAATGAACTCACAATAGTTCAATTGACGGAAATTATTGATAACAATAATAAGGAAAGGAAAGAATTGACAAGACAAATAGAACATCTAACAAAAAGAATGATAGAGGTGGAAGTGAAGAATGCTGAAAAAGAAATATTGATCAATGAAATCCAAGAAGATACAAGCATTTGGTTGACGGAACAACGAAATTTGTTCCAACAGCAGATTGAAAAGTTAATGGAAGTGAATAAGGAAATAAAGATTCAATGTGAAAGATTGCAAAAAATGATGAAAGAATTACATGAAGAGAACGTAAGTTTATGAGAAGAAAACATAAACAAACAATTGGAAATTGGTAATTTAAAAGATGAGTTATGTTTAATTGAGTTAAAAGAAGGAGATGTAAAAACAATAGAGAAAGTTGTTGTGGTAAAACTGCAGTAGCTAAATGCAACTATACCAGAAATTGATACAACAGTAGAAGACTATAAAAACATACAAATGGGAGAGGAGTTTATAGCAAAATTAGTGAAAAATGTGACAAAACAAGTAAAGGAAAATTGTGAAAAAATCATAGAGAAGAAGCCAATGTTCAAAAATACAATATTGGCAGAAGATTAAAACAATGATACCTTGGTATGCAAAGCAATATTACCAAAATTTACAGGAAGAGTGGATAAATATTCACCCACATTTAATGAATGGTTTGAAATTTTTGAAATGAGTATGAATGGAAAGTAACTCAACAGAGAGCAGCAGCAAGATTTCCACTATATCTAAGTGGTGTGTGTTAGACACACAAATCAAAATGAATTATAAGAAACTGATCAGAGAATATCAACAATATTATGACAACAAAAGTTTTAAGAGTCAGTACAGAATGTTGTTAAATGGAATAAAAATGAATAGCTGAGATGATTTACAAAACTATATGTCTCAAGTAGAAAGACTACTGAAACATAGATATTCAAAGTTTGATTTATTTGCACATATTTGTCTACCAGAGGCAATACAAACACAATTCCAAATTAAGTGTGATGCAGACGATTCATTAGACAAAATGATCAGGAAGGGACTCGTCATACAAATTACAATGGAAAGTAATGTGAGGATCAACAAAAAGGAAACAGATGATAAATAGTACAATGACAATGGTTAACAAGCCAATAGGAAAACCAATGAATAAAAAATCAGGAGAGGAATTGGTAAAAATAAAATTGAAAGATGGCACAGTAAAACAAATAAAGAGGAAAGACCTAAAATGTCAGATGTGTGGCAAAGAAGGGCATATGAAAAAATATTGCAAGTGGCAAATTAATTGGATAGAAGAAGAAGAAGAAGCATATTTCAATGAAGAGGATTTAATTGAAAATGAAGAAGAACAAGAGGAAGATGAAGAAACTGAATTGATGGAAATAGAAGATTTAAATTAGAGGGAGCGCCGTCTGTGATAAAATGAGCAGCTGTGCTAATAATAACAGACCTACTAAAAATTAATACAATAACAGTTGTGATTAACAGAGTAATGGTCGATGCTACAGTAGATATGGGAGCAGTTATATTGATAATCACTGATGAATGCGCAGCAAAAGTTGGATTCCAAAGAAGGCAGTTAAATATTGAAAGAAATAGATTGATAAACGCATCAGGTGATTACATAGATGTAAAAGATAAGTTGGAAAATGTACGGATAAGAGTAGCAAATATGACATTCAAACAAACATTTACAGTAATCAATATGGAGAAGGACAACTACCATATGAAATCATACTTGGAAATGATTTTTTAGCAAACAATAAGTGTATCATAAATTACAACAAGAAGATGATAATGGTACAAGAGGAGGTAGTAACAACATATGAAGAAGAAAACAATACTGTTTAAGTTGACACAAGATGTGAAAATATTGCCAAACAACTGGAAAATGTGTGAAATCAAGAGAGTGGACAAGATAAATATGGAAATAGTGATATATAATCAAGGGGGAATAAATATGAAAAAATTATCAATACCTTCTAGTCTATGTATGATAAGAGAAGGGAGAGGATGGATACCATTATTGAACACGACAAATCACACAGTCAATGTAAAAAGAGAGAAAGTGACCATTAAAGGGAAATGAGTGAAAACTGAAAACCAGATGGTAAATAAAACAATTAATATAATAACAGAAAAGGAGGAGCAAACATTTCAGATACTGGAAATTAAAGAGGAAGAGTATCAACACCTAAATAAAGAAGAAAAAAGGGAATTGATAAGAATTCTGAATAAGCACAATAAAATATTTAATTTTGGTGAAATCAGTGTGGGGAATTTGATAGGAGACACACACAAGATAATCACCACAATGGATGAACCAATAAGGCTACCCTGCAGAAGGGCACCAGAGAACCTAAAAGAGAATTACAACATGATTTTAAACTAGCTGATTGATAATAAGATTATAAGACCAAGTGAAAGACCCTATGCATCACCAACTGTATTTGTAAAACAGGGCAATAAATATAGATTGTGCATAGATTTCCAGAAACTTAATGATGTAATGAAAAAGGATGCTTATCCATTACCAAGGATAGATGATATGATCTACAAAGTAACAAAATATAAATATTTTACATTGATTTATGCAAGGCCTATTGCCAGTTGCCAATGGAACTGAAAGATATTGAAAAAATGGCATTCATAACGCCATTTGGAATGTTTGAGTGGATGTATATGGCTTTCAGACTATGTAATGCACCAGCAACATTCCAACAATATGTAACAATGGTACTGAAGCAAAACAACAAGAAAATGGAGGAAGGAATATGTGCATACATAGACGATATATTGATTGCAAGTTATAATGTAGAAGAACATTTGGCAAACTTAGATAGAACATTGACAATTCTATATAATGCAGGATTGCAAGTCAATGGAAAGAAATGCAAGATTTTAAAAACCAAAGTTGTATTTTTAGGAAGACAAATACAGCAAGGGAAAATCAAAATGAAAAACAATTCAAGGGAAATGATTGTAAACATTAAAAGTCTGAAATCAAAAAAGGATGTGCAAAGAATAATGGGTTTCATTAATTACTATGGATCATTTATACTGAACATAGCCCAAAAGACAAATAAAATAACAGTGTTGCTGAAAAAATTGAAGACATTTGAGTGGACGTGGAAGAAAGCAGAACAATTAGAGGACATAAAAAATGGACTTGCTAAAATGCCATCATTAAATACCCTGGACTACCAAGAAGAATTCATCTTGGACTGTGATGCAAGTAATGTAGTGATAGGGGATTGCTTAGGGCAAATGAAAAATAGTAGAGAAGTCCCAATACAATTATTTACTAGGTGATTAAAAGCCAGTGAAGAGAATTACGGTTCAACAAAGTTAGAGATGTTAGCTTTGGTGGAGAGTATAAAGAAATTTAGATACTTCCTGATTGGGCAGAAATTCAAAGTACAAACTGACAACTGTGGATTAGTGTGGCTGAAAAATCATCAATAGTATTACGCTGGATAGAGTATTTAAATGAGTTAAGATTCACAATAGAACATAAAAAGGGCACACTACAAAAAAACGCCAATTTCTGGACTGCACTACTGGAGTATCAGAGAGACATGGAAAAAGGAGAAGGAGAAAAGAGGAAATTCGATTTTTACCACATAATACAAGGAATTGCTGGAAATTAATGCAAATAAAAAAGGACAGGTGATAATAGAAAAGAGCGAAATTGTTGAAAAACAAACATGGACATGATAATGATAGAAATAAGAGAAAAATTGAAGAATAAAAATAAACAACTAAGTAAAGAAGCAAGTAGTTATTACCAAAGATATAAATGGAAAGTAAACAAAAAAAGATTACTATACATACAAGAGAAGACACTTAGAATAGCAATTCCAGATTATTACAAAAGAGACTTGGTAAAGAAAATAATGAGAAAGGACAAATTGGAATAATTCAGATGGAAAAGACATTTAATGCCAGATTTATAACAATAGGAATCCGAAAAGTTGTAGAAGGTGTGATAAGCAAATGTACCACATGTTTATTAAACAAAAAAAGTCACTTTCCACAACAAACTGCGCCATTAAAGAAGATAATTGCAGCAGCACCAAACCAAATAGTGCATGTTGATTTGGAAAAATTGTCGCAAGATGATGAAGGATATCAATATATTTTGGTGATGGTGGATAATTTTACAAAGTACGTGAGAATGATCCCATTGGATTCCACAACAGCAAAGACAGTGTCAGAGAAAATAATGAAAGAATGGATATTAAAATTTGGACCAATGGAGGTAATAATATCTGATAGAGGAGTGCAGTTTGAGAGTAAATTATTTGAAGAGATGGGGAAATTAATGGAAATAATGACAGAAAAAACAATGGCACATCACCCACAAGCAAATGGGGCTGTGGAAAGACTGAACAGAATGATGATTAAATTAATAAGAGTGCTAACATCAAGAGTTGGTGGAAGAGACTGGAGAGAAGTAATAGAGATGGTAGAGTATTTTTATAATACTTCAGTACACTCTACTACAGGAACAACACCATTTAAAGCAATGTATTGTAGGGAAGCAGCAATGCCTATCTAAATGCAATATAATACCTATGCAGAAAAACCGGATAATGAATATATTAGAAAGATTGAAAATCAGCTAACAGGAATCCACAAAGCAATGTGTCACAACACTAAAAAATCCGCAGTAAGACAGCAAAGAAATTTTAATAAGAAGATCTCCAGAAAACCACACAGGAAGGGTGAAAAGGTTTACATGTACACATTAATGAGAACACAAGACGTAAACCAGGTAAGGAAATTAAAAACACAGTGGTCAGGGCCATTTGTCATTTTACAAACATTACCTAATAATAATTATAAACTTAATGACAGTAGAATTTTACATTTTCAAAATTTAAAACAGGCAATGAAAGACATAGAACAAGCAAAATTAGATGAAAATTCACAATTTAAATTAGTTGAAAGTAATGAAGGTATATACAATGAAATTGATGACCTCGATAGTGTGGCAGAAGAAGAATTCCAAGAAGAATATAATCCTCAACATGTGGAAGACAAAGTCAAAAAGAGAGTTATGCCCAAGAGGGCAGTAAAAAATAAAAATAGATATGACCCTGAAATATGGGAATTAAATTTAGTAACTCCATTTAGATTAGACAATGAAGAGATCAAGCAGTCAATCACCAATGAAAAGCAGAAGAGTATGCAGGAGATCCCCAAAATCTGATCATCAACTAAAGTGCGTGACAAGGGGAGAAAACACTAGTAGTCAGAGTGGAAATACTAGGTTTCCAAAATCTGATTGTTAACTAAAGGGCATGAGGATGGAGCATTCTTCACCTAGTAACAGAAGAAGATGAATACAAAGGAAATCTCCACAATCTGATTGTCAACTAAAGGGCATGAGGATGGAGAATCAAACACCTACTAATAAATGGAGAAGAATAAGAAGGCAATCTCCTAAATCTGATTTTCAGCTAAACGGCATGAGGGTGGAGATAACACCACAAAGATCACCCTCAACCAAATGTCAATTAAAGGGCAGGCGGGTAATAGAGGGCCAACATCATAATACCTAGCATCAACTAAAGGGCTTTAGGTTGGAGGAAAGATTGAGCTTGTCAATCAAACACTCCCCCCATCCAGGGAAACTCAACATCAACTAAAGGGCGGAGAGTACAAAGGTCCTCATCTGCAACTAAAGGCAGCAGGTACCAAAATCTGCGGTCAATATGTTGACCCAAATATACAGGATATAAGTGAATAATCAGAAATGGACACGTCGGAGCAGCCATCAACCAGTTCATTTGCAATGACAACACATAGTTCACAACCTTTCTCGCACAAGCAAACATCCACAACAACTAAATCCTCTTTTATCAATTTTTTGAACTTAAACTGTTTCAAAAACTTTCGTGGCAGTCTTACAAAAATGGATGAGCATATTCAAAAACTAGACTGTTTATATCCCTCAATATTTTTGGTTCCTGCTTTAAAAAGTCAGCTGCTTGGTTTATATAGTGATGTAGAGATAAAGACCATTATGAAAATTTAAAAGAAGCATTGCCTCAGGTTGTACCATTCCATTAACATCAGTTTCTGCAGAAATTCTAAATTCTAAATTGAAATATCTTTTATCTTCAAACAACAATAGATCAAGAGCACAAATTTAATTTAGTATGTTTAGCTTCAGAGAAGGAATTTGTCAAGAAGCATGAGGAAACATCTTCATTCTATGAAGAAATCATTGATGAATTCTGCAGGAAATCATGATGCAATCCTGTAAGGCAGCTTTGCTGGAGTTTGTAATCACTAGATTCTTTGTATTCAGTGAGAACTATGCCCGCTCTTCAATATTATTTCGGATCTTTATAGCAGCCAGCAGGCGCTCTCTAAAGTTACCACCTTTAGTAGCCTTGGTGGGCCAAAGCTGGAGAAGCGCAACCCTCTCAACTGAAGTTCGGTCTTCAGCTTCTTTTTGCTGATCAGACACACACAGATCAGCACTCTGTATGCCGTGGGTCACTAGAGAGGTTTCTCATTATCAAACTGGCCTTAGTGGTACACTTCTTAGGTTGAGGTCCAGATCCGTATCATATTAACACCAACTTATCAGTCCGTTGACTGGTTAAGTGACCCCCAAAATGGGGAAAATACTCTTTTATAAGTAAAAACTCGGTAGTCTTTTAAAAATGTGACGGTCAGGTGCGGATATGACTTTTGTTCATTGATGTATGGGTATGGATTGAGTACAACTTTCTTACAATTGTGCGGTTGGTTGGGATTGAGTATAGATGTTGCAGATGCTGGTTAGATTGAGTAAGAAATTCTGTATCCATGTTCAGCATTGCCAATGGTCAACACTTTCCAAATGTTCATTAACATGCACTACTGGATGCTCATTCAGACTTATTGTGAGTGGTGGGAATACAGTGATATGTCATTGCAATAATCAACAGGGTTGAAATGTATTGAATTACCATGTGTTTCAAGTAGTAGGCTAAACAATAATTAATTAATAGCGTGAGAGGTCTGCTAAGACAACTCATCCAAACCAAATATGTATGATAAATAGAAAGTTCCCCTAAACTGCATTATTATTATTTAATTCAGTTTTTTTGCTTATATGCAGCAGTTAGGAATCTGCATTAGTATACATGAGGGGAATGCGAAATTTGACTATTGATCAGGATAGGTTTTTCTATATCACACTCATAAGAGTGTACCCACACTCGCCTGTGTCCGATCAGGTGAGAGGGTAAACACAGATGCTGTGAGTAAGCTCATGCCCACACAGGACTAAGTGAGATCTTTCAGGGGACGGAAACTTCTCCACTTCTCCACTTCCCTGTATGACTCAAAGCAGTAATAAATATTATTGTATGACTTATTCCATCACTGAAAGAACTATCTTTAAAGTTTTAATCATCTACCCTCCTGAAATGGAACACTTGCACTTCAATTTTGACAAAGGCACACACTTTTTGTATATTATATCGATTTATTTACCATAACTTGACCCAATGCTCTCAGAGACTATTATTTATAACCAATAATGGAAATCTTCTTATTGAATATTGTAGTTACAAGATATATCTATGTGTAAAATTTAGTGTGGAAATTCTAAAAAACGGCTAGTTGAACAGAAACTTTATTGTCTACTTGAAACAATTTTTTTACCTAATTTAATTAAAAGGTTTATTATCAATATTAATTCATTTGATCAGTGTAATTGAAGGATTTACCAGGTCTAAATCTACTTCATTTTTTACTTTTTAGTGTTGTTACAGTGTAACTTTAGTTGTATTCCTTTATTAATAAAAGGTAGGCAACTAATGTAGAATCAGAGGCTACAGCTGGGGGCAACTAACAATCCGGTAATGTGACTTCATCAACCGGGTGCTCCATAGCTACAAGAAAAAACAAATATAAACCTAGCCAATTTCAATTCCAACGAAACAACTGATTGGTAATTGAAAATTAATATCCTTCTTTAGATTCCAAGAAGAGTTGTATTTACAATTCCACATGGCATCACGAGAAAGTTTGATCATGAGCTAAGTGTTCCCTAGGGCAAAATAAACAGTGCTGCCCTACATCATGTCTCAATTTGTATTATCTAACCTAAATTTGTTATTCCTAACCTATGTATAAACAACTTGTATAAATAGCATGTAATTGTCATGCATTTGTGAAAATCAACATACATGATTTAACCACAGTGTAATAAATTACTTAATGTAATGCAAACACAATTCAGGATGTGAAGAGAAGAAGCTAATATTCCTATCTCGTCCTCACACAATTCCCAAATTATTGTCAGTGCCTATTTTTTATTATCACTGCGAATAAAGCAAAAATAAAACCACATTGAGAGGAAAGATAACACTAGCAAAAAGCTAAACTAATAGATTTTTTTCTGAACAAATTACAACTTGTCCTAAGTATTTATACAAAGCGTGTTAAAACTGCATCATGTTTACAATTTTCAAAGTTTAAATTAAGCAACACAAATTCAAAACTTGGGGAAAATCAATCGACTAATGTCGAAATTAAAGAATTGCAAATTAAGTTGAAATAATTAAAAAATAAATCATAACAAATCAAGACACGTTTTGAAAAAGTTAATAAATGATATAATAGATAATATTACTATAAAGTTAGTGATATCGACGGTAACCAATGTTTGCTAATTGTCACTACCAGATTCCCTGGCTACCACAACCAGGGCTAATTGTTTAATTAGGACTTTAGGCTTTTGCTAATATAGTCACTACCGGCCTAATAGGTACAACTAATTAAAAACAAAAAACCCGATTGCACCCTGAGTGACATTTACAGAAATGCTAAAAAAATTGTGTCCATAACAAATTTTACTTTTAAAATCATTTTTTACTGTTATATTGGTTGTATATTTATTATAACGTAATTTCTAAAAAATAACAAATATTACATATTTCAACTTTTTATTTTAATTCATTATCTCAATCATGTAACTTTTAATCTGAAAATTTTCAATGATGAATTTTTTATGCATACTATATAATAATTACAAATCGTTTTCCCAAGATTTAATCAATTTTACTAAATGGAAAGTAATGGAAGTTCTCACGCAGGTAAGAATTTCGTAAACCGATTGTATTTAGTTGTGGAGAGAAATTTAAGAGACATGGCATTGGAATTCTTACATTTGATGAAGAGCAAATGGATTGCTCTATGTATTTGCACATTAAGAGTTCGCTGCACAGCTAAAAAGGTGGAACACATGGACATTTTCAGTGGATGTAAGGAAATTTACGAAGTATGTGATCATTACAAGAAACCCCGAGAAGGCAGATCTGGTTTGAACAGATTTACGGTACAGCTAACAAATTGGCACAGTCTGTCTGCGAGTTGGGCATTATTTTTGTTATAAATGTATGTGCGGGTTTGGGTTGTGTATACATATATAT
>CABFPE010001042.1:80052-98835 GCA_900660155.1 Hofstenia miamia | reverse complement strand
TATATATATATATATATATATATATATGGGTAGTATTGCATTTAGAAAGTTAGGTGCTAAAATAAAAAACCAAATAGCAAACATTGTCGGATAATCAATGATCCATTAATGGCATCAATGGCCAATAATGGCCATTCATTTGCTAACCATAACAAACAAAACAAAAAGTTTTAAAAATATTAAAATTCCACAATTTTACAGAGAAAATATCATATTATTGTACATAATATATGCATTTCCTTAAAGTTTGATTTCAATTCACAAAAAAATATTATTTATCAGTTTCTTATAATACATTAATTCTACTACTGGATTGATCTGCCATATATCAAACGAATATTAATTATAATGATTTACAATTATGCCAGATATAATTAAATTTTCACAACAAATATTTACTTAATCTTCAATAGTTGATAACGCAATCTAGTATGCCAGCTCTTGTTTTTTATGATCACTGTAAAAGAATTAAATGGTTTGCAGCAGGGTTTTCCATCTCAGGGATTATATGCTACACACACTCCCAACTGTGCACTTAACTCAACCAAATTATGCCAAGTTACAATTCATAATACAATATTTGGCAGTATCAGTGGAAATATGCTATACTTCTGACTACTGATGCCATCAGTGGACTATTGGTGGCAACAGTGGCAACCTTAGTAAACAATAATCAATTAGCAGATGCTTGCAAATAAAACACACTTCACTATTTTGATTCATAGAGGCTTTCAATATAAAAAGGGAATTCTAAAATGTTATATTTTAAATTTTTATTTTGTAAAAAATATAATATAACTACTAAGTGAAATTTCAAATTAATATATTCATGAATATTTGGACACCTTGAAAATAACTATTACATAAAAAAGTTACGTTTAAACAAAAGAGATTTTTCACGACTTAAAAAGTATTATTTTAAAATTGCACTTAATATAAAAAATTTAAATTTTTGTTAAATTTGGCAGACTGTTATGCTAATTGTTATTTATAAACAAGACATTCTTTCAAATTTCTAACAAATTTTGTATTGTATATGCGTGACAGCATTGCTAAGATATCCATCTGCTCTTTGTTGTGCTTGTGTTTGTTTAAACAGCAATGTTTGAACTGCTTAACAATATAAAATAGTTGTTTCAATTTTAAAGTAATGCCTTGGTATGAAAAATCTACTGTTTGCCACTAATGGCCCATTAAAGGACCATTGCTGGCTCACCAATGGGTCATTGTCGGATATACATCAATGCCCTATAAATTCCCCCGGTGGTCATCTGCCAGTTATGGCAACAACAATGACACATTGTTGGACCATTAATTTCTTGCTATTTGGGAAAGCACTAAATAATTAGTGTGAAACTCAGTGGAAATTTTTAATTTTCAAATTAGCAAAGTAACGACTTATGGAAACTAACCTATGTGTCAATAATTATGATTTTCAAATTTTGAATGGCGTGTACATCTCAGTGTATGTGTTAATAGAATTAACAGATAGCACCTTATAGAAACCACGTAAAAAACCCAAGCATTAATTATAATTTTCATTCAAATTTGAATCTGCATTAACTGTGATAAAACTACAGAAAATCATTTGAATTCACTAGTCACCAATAAAAGAGGAGTTTGGAAATAATTTGCAGTGTCAACAAATGGGAATGATAGTCTCACACAATTCGCTGCCTACAAGGACTGCTTTTGTACACTGAAAGTACAAAATAATGATGGTAGATATACCAATAATCGATTAGCCCATCTTCCAAGTGCACAAAACAGCTGAAAACGTTTTAGTCAAGCTTAAACTTTACTCTTAAAGATTCTGGTGGCACACTATCCGGCAAAATGCAAGAAAATTCTTGTGGATCATGTTGTTAATGGAATGAACTCATTTCTTTCTGTTGAATAAGACGCGTTACAGGAAATTGTGCTGTTTGGAACACAACTTGGTTAGAAGAAGCCCAGCATCAAGTTTGCGGATAACTGGATTTACAGAAATACTTTTGATCGTAAAATGAGGGAGGAAATTTCATATGCTCTTACATCCGAAACATTATCACTGACAAATGATTTATTGGCAGTTAATTTAATCAAAAACAGCTATCTAGAGGCTTCTGTCATATACCGTAGAACTGCTGATGCAATGGAACTTTCATGACGTGAAGTTCCCTGTGGTATATTTCCGGTAGTTTCAGATTCAGGTCAACATATCAGAAAGGAAATACACGATGTTATGGCTCATTATGGAATTCCACATAATATGCATATTAAAACTGATTCTGGATCAAACGTATTGTTTGCATTGGAAAATGACGACAATTATATTTTTCTGCCATCACTTTACAGATGCATTCTCTGCATGTATTGAAGTTGAGAAAGATGTAAAGGAATTTTTGAAGGAAATGCAGAATCTGCAAACGTATATTTCACATTCACCTGGCATAAATCATCATTTCAATCAAGTGTGCTTGTAAGAAAGGTGGCTAGCAGTTGATCGTAGTTATAATCATTACCATAGGTTTTTATCCACCAAAATCCACGCAGTCATGTTCTGATTTTGGAAGTGGAGGACTGGGTCAGACTTCTTAGATTATATATATATATATATATATATATATATATTCATTGCTATTATGAAATAGATTATGGGCAATCCCTTTTTGCTCTTCATTTTATATACATGTTAATATCACGCAAACAATAAATTTTACGCATTCACTATTTTTAGAAAAAGTTTAGGTTTATTATATATATTTTAGAATCCATTCATTGAAGATTTCCTCAATAATAAAAAAATACATATTGAAATGAAAGAATTATAAAAAATTTGACTTTCGCACCTTTTATTGCTACATAAAAATTTTAATTGTAATCAAAACTTTATTTTTTGCAGATTTTAATTTTGATAGATTTATAATTATTATCATTCTGTTCTTCTAAAAGCTAAAAATCATATGTGAAAATGTCGAGAAATATTCCATATAAATTGAATAGTTTGCATGATGCTGGAAAAATTTATCACGTTTTTAATTAATTTACAAATAATTTTAAAATTTTACGAATGTTTTTCCAAATTCAAATAATAGTGATAAACCAATCTCTGAAATTATCATATTCAAAAAGAAAATTTGGTTAAAAAAATATTAACTAAGAGATAATTTGCATTAATTGATTAAAATGATTGAGGACTAGTTTCTCAAACACTGCTTTAAAATATACCTAGACAATATTAAAGTTTTAGAAACAAATTCAAATTGAAATTTTTTAGTTTTGCGAGTAAATTAACAATTTATTAATATTTGTTTAAAAAGTTTAATGAGCTAATGTTGTTATAAACAAGCTTACATGTAACTCTAAGGTATTCATTTTCAAATGTAAAATCTGATGAAATAAGGAATGATTAATATAAGAAGAATGGTATTACTAAAAAGACTAGGCTCCTCAATAACAAAATAGAT
Source organism: Hofstenia miamia (assembly GCA_900660155.1). NCBI lineage: Eukaryota > Metazoa > Xenacoelomorpha > Acoela > Hofsteniidae > Hofstenia > Hofstenia miamia. Next base: position 95,386 of record CABFPE010001042.1, on the reverse strand, counting down.
ATAAATTTACACAATTTAATAATTTAAAAATTATGAGGCAATCACATAATCATATTTTAAAGAAAAATTCGTCATTCAAAACAAAGTTAGAAAATATTATGGATTAATATTTTCATAAATTAATGCGTAATAATATTTTTCAATACTTTAATATCATTTAAAATAAGTATTATATTACGTGAAATTTTATTATATGAATTCAAATGTAAAATTTACCTTATATGACGAAAAATTTCTAAGAGAAAATTTCTAATATAATTTGCAATCATAAGTAAATGCAGTTTATTGTTATCAGTGATTTTTAAAACAGTTTAGAAAGTTGAAGAAATTCGCAAATTGCGCAATTGCTAATAAAGACAAATGCTCGCTAAATATACTGCAGCGAAATAATTTAATGCAAATAACATGTCAACTCTCTAAATTTAGGTACTAAGTTTTTTGCTGCCCAAATGTATTTTGCTTTCTGCATTTCCACTTAATTGGGAGTTGATATTACCTATCTGCAGATTTTATTTTTAGAGTATCTAATTAATTTTTTTTCTTGATGATATTGTACTTTAAATACATTTCATAAATGCTGTAACTTAATTTCTTCAAATACAATGTGAAAATTCTTTTCATTAATATAAGCAGTAATTGATAAAACAGGTCTTTATGATCCTTTTTGTAAATTGAATGTTTCTATAGAACTTTAGAGTATCTAATTAATTATTTTTCTCAATGAGATTGTACTTTTCATAAATACTTTAACTTAGTTTCTTCATGAATACAATGTGAAAATTCGTTCCGTTAATATCAAGCAGTAATTGACAAAACATTTCTTTATCTTTTTTGTAAATTGAATGTTTCTATAGCAAGTATTTTTACGAAATTCTAATGAAAAAAGATTATAATTTTTTCTGATTTTTCTTGGTTACTATTTTCACCAAAAATTCTTCTACTAATTGAACATTTTTTAAAGTTTTTTCTTTGATCTTTTAAGCAAGTTTGTTAATAAATATGACGAATATTAATACTAATTTAGAAAAAAATCTATATAAACTTTTGCATTTTTAGAGTATTTTAAGTGTATGAGGAAATTTGATAATATGAAAAGTTTGAAAAAAATAGCCGCAAAATTAATTCTATCGCATGTCATATTTAATAATATTTAGCAGGGGTTATAACATTAAAGTAATACTAGTGAAAATAGAAAATAGGGTTAACAATCTCAATTCAAAAAGTTTAAATTTATTTTAAAGGCCAAAAAACGTTGCTTATCTAACGAACAGCTGAAATAAAATGTTTTCAAAGAGATGTGAAGTTTGTAATTTTGCTTCCTTAATTAAGCATATTAAATCCAGGAATTTGCCAAAGTTTGCAGTGGTTTCAAAGAATATTTAAATTCTTATTAATCACAAACTAATTAAAAAATATTTAATCTAAAAACACCACAATATAGAGAATTGTCTTGCCTCTTTATCTTTCAACATTAATTCACTATTCCTTCCCGGAACGACAACCTCTGAATTTGCCTGCAGCACGCTGGCTGGGTCTCACACAGTTTTCTTCAGAAAACAAAATATTTTAGTGTAACTAGTTGTTGTTCACAAGCAAATGTCTAATGTTAGACCGAATTGATATCTGAATACTAGGTAGGGAAAAAAATTTAATATTTTTACAAACATCGGATTTTTATTGAAAAAAATAATTTACATATAACCATATACTTCAAGCAAAAAGAAGTTCAAAATATTCATCAGTATATGAATGTCACATGTATGCGTAACAATAATGTCTGGGAGCCCCATGGCACTTAAATGGTTAAGCAAGGGTTAAAAAAATGTTGATTTATTCAAGTATCAATGTTGTAATTCGAAATATACATGTATTCCACCCCTCCCTCTATAATTGGGAAAAACTATATATTATATATATATATATATATATAGTATACATATATATTATATATTATATATATATATATTGTATATTAAATATTATATATATTATATATACTGCATATATACATATATATATTACATATAATTATATTTTATAATATATATATTATATATAGTGCATATATAATGTATATTATATATATATATATATATATATACAGGTAGTGCTGAAAGTTCTCTGTATTATTGCATACTATTAACGCACACCACAACCCACAACATTCAAAACATGACAACAGTAAGAGCGTTAATGATGAGTGTGAAGGACGACCTTTTTGTTGCTGCAGGCATACATAAGCGTGGTGATGTTTTAAACAAAAATCATAGTTACGTGTTGTTTCTCGTTTTATGGATAAGCAACAACTGCGTCTTCTCATCAACGATGACTTTCGCATCAAATTGTTGGCAACGCAATGCCATGACCATTTGCATGTTGCATATCCAGACATCAAAATTTCTTATGAAACAGTCAGGTCGTGGTTTGCGCGGCTCCAAAGTGGGAATGAATCTTTGCAATACTAGACTCAGGCAGACCAGCGACTGCTAGCACAACTGACAACATCAAGGACGTCCGAGAGCTGGTAATGGAGGATAGGCGGATTTCCTACAATCGTCTACAGACACAACTTGTGATTGGCAGAAATACTACCCAGTCCATTCTTCATGAGCATCTGCAAATGAAAAAGACCCAAGCAAAATTTGTGCCTCACCAACTGAATGCGAGGCAAAAGGAGGCCAGTGCCGATTTTTGCCAGATGATGCTTCACACCTTTACAAACGGCAGTTCACTAATGGTCTCGGATATTGTTACAGGGAACGAAATGTGGATAAGGCATCGTGATCCCCGTTCCCGAAGACAATCAGCGGTCTGGTCTCCAGAAACACAGGTTGCAGCAACATCCTGGGTTGGAAAGAAGATGGTGGCCACCTTTTTTTGCAAGGCTGGTCTTGTTGCCAATGTTCAACTATCTGAGCAGCAGTCTGTCAATTCATAGTGGTACTCGCAAACTTGCCTAACAGCTGTCTTCGACGCATGGAGAGCTCGTCGGCCTAGAGACGCGCAGCAACACCTCCGCTTTAAACTTACAATCTGTTTTTAATTATTGCTAACTAGTGAATTGATCCGAACATGTTTCAAAGCGCCATGTTTTTTGACAATTACCACTCCTGTTACAATGCCTAACAATTTTTGCTTTATTTTCTGTTATTCAACAAAATTTAGTAGGAAATCAGTTGAGCATATCGTTTAAGAAAATGATCCAGTTTAGTTAAATTTAACAATCTGGCCAATAAGGGTGGACGTGGAGTTGGGTTGGTGCGGTTTGGAAAGCTATTTAAAATTTTGCGAGAGTGGGCGTTGGTTTTGTAAATAATTGCAAACGTGCGGTTACAGTTGGGGTATGATTTTAGGTTTTATTGTTCATAGACTGTCATTAATATTAGACAGCGTAGAGAGATGCTCATTTGTCTAAAATTAGTCTCAATTCTTCTTGTTTTATGATCCTTGGCAAAAAATTGTTTTGCTAAAGCAAAGCTGCGTACGTTAAAATCTTATACTTAGAACTACATTCTGACATTGAAAAACCTGAAATGGAGCCTTATTTTTCAACACATGTCTTATAAATTCTATAGAATTAATTGGTTTTGGTCTCATTTGTGGACACTGTTAATTCATAGTCCGTTTTTAATGTTACCCTAATTTTCCTGTGCGTTAATTGGGCAATGATAATCTCTGGAAGCGCGAGATAATTGTGCTGCAAATTGAATTCCTGATGTAGTGTTCAGACTTACAACTTTGTTCACATTTTTTGGGAATTAAAATATTCACAACAAAGTTTTATCGCATTCAGAATTAAAACTTTGTTCCCAACTTTTACTTTAGATTTAATTAAAATTTTCAAAACTAATGTATTGTAGTTCAAAAGTAGGGCCGATCAAAATGATTTTGTTTAATTAAAAAAAATTCAATAACAATATGCAAGTCAAATAGTTGATACATGGAGTTTAGTTCGTAATCCATTGTTTTGCGTTTGCAGTACTGTCTACACAAGTGCTTGAGGTTTTCACCTCCTGCTAATTTCGTTAATTTTAATGAGGAAGTTTGTTTTCAGAGACTTCAAGATTAAATGATTGTAAATAGATATAACTTTAAATGCAATTTAATAAACACCAAAGGCCCTAAAAAATTATTTCCGATCTAAGATTTAGAAATTTTAACACTGGAACAGTGAGTACTCCTTGAGAATAAATTTGCATCTAATGTTTCAAATGCGAAAACTATGGAATTAAAACAATAAGATTATCAACATAATTACAAGTAAATGTATCTGTTAATATTTTTCTGAGGAATAATGAAGCAAAAAATGCTTGGAGTTCATTTTGACCTATTGTTGCTTTTTTAGAATTAATAGAATGTTAGGTAAAGTAGCTTCGGATTTTCTTTCAAATATAACTGTTTGTTAAATTGTGCAGCCACAAGGTATCTGCGGGATAATATTTCACCCAGTGAAGGACTTGATGTAAAGTGTATCAATTGTGTTTCTTTATTGATCAACTACATGCTTATTAATGAATTAAGCAAATATATGGTGTGTCTGAAAAGTTTTAAGAATTTATACCTCATTTTAAAATTGAAACGAGATTCCAAAAAAAGACATTATATTTACACAATGTAATCACCACCTGCATTTATCACCCTTTTGCAATGTTCAACTAAATGTTGCATCTCACGTGAGAAACAGTTTTCTTCTATCTGTCTAAACCACTGCAGCGTTTCATTTACGATTTCATCGGAGGATCGAAAAGTAATCTTTCTGACGTGCCTCTTCAANCCATGATGTTGCTATTGGTGCAGGATGAAGATGGGCGGCCACTTCTGGGTTCGTCACACAGGGTGGTTTTGGATTCCGAAGAGAACTGTTTACACCATAGATATACAGTTGATTGTGATGGTGGCTGAGGAAATGCTGATGACGATGATGCTGCAGCTTGCAAATTGTCATAGATGGCAGATGGTCTTAAGCCTCGTGTAGCCTCAATGTACACATAAGCTCGAAACTGTTCTTTTGATAATTGCATTTTATATTCGCTGCACACAGAAGCAGTGATGAGAAAATATTGCACGAAGAATATGAAATGGAGCAATATGGCATGTGCACTTACACAGTTTGTCATTCCTTACTTATTTCTGATTGGCTTATTACAGACACTGCCTTAAAAATGCACATGCACCTAGAGAATAGCTGAATTCCTAAAACTTTTCAGACACACCAAGTATATTAGAGATTGAATAATGCACTCAAAATTAGTCGCGCACACTAGTTTGTAATTAAAGGGAATCCTTGCATTCGCACTGAATGTAAAAAATTTACGGCGTAAGCTTCAAATTCAATTATTCTTTCATTTATGATAACACTCAGAATTTCTTTTAAAAATTTTACAACAAAGTTTTTTTGTTGTCAACCTCATTATCTCGTCAAAAGTTTTCAGCGAATGTGGAATCGATTTTTTTTGCGTTCACACTTACAACTTTGCTGACAACCTCATTAAATTGGAAAAATTTGTGAACAAAGTTGTGGGTCTGAATGTTACTTTAGAGTAGATACCATTTAAAATTAAATTTGAGAATGATTAGGTAGAGAAACAGTATGGTTGCTTGGAAGTGGTTTGCACAGTTACGTCGGCTTCAAATTTGAAAACCTACGTGACTTAGGATTTATTAAAATTCATTGATAGAATATATATTGCGTTTTACTTCGAAAATAATATTAATATATTTCAAACAACAAGTTCAAATACAGTAGCAACATTGTTGGTAATTGATTGGTTCATTTGATCACGGAGCTAATTCATTAAAATCAAAGTCAACTAGATTATAACTTTGAATCAAGTCGTCCTTCATAAATAATATATTTTTCTTATTGAAACTCAATATACACTTAATGCAGCAAAATAAATCAGTGCGGGGATGGTCTTACCAGCGGGAACCCGTTTTACCCGACCGTACTCACCACTGCATTACACTTTCATATCCTAGATTGTAGTGGACTTCAATATTTTCTAATCCAATATTTTTTTGAGTTCAAAGCTAATCCAAAGGCAGCTTCACAAAGTCAAAAAAAGTCTTCAATTCTTAACTTCAGTTTTGTAAGCATAAAGCAGTGATCTAAATACCTGCGTTAAGCTTCAATTATCTAATATTTATAAAATTATCTCCAAGTGCTACAAAACATATCGTAATTGCAAGACAAACTTCACTGTGTGAATGGAACATATATCCAAGAACATTTTCTACACTAATTGAATGTCTATTATTCCAGTTTGTATGCTGTTGAACTGCTATAAGCATATTTTCTGTGATATAGAGCTTCAAATTCATCCTCTAGATGAGTGAATGTTCTTGATAATATAGAAAAAATTGTGGTTTTGCTTACTAACAGAGAAATGGAAATGACAAAGTTTATTTCCACCATTTATGTATTGGGCTTATCATTGTTGTCATTGCCACCAATTTCAGGTTCAGTCTCAACAATTCTCTCTCAAATCATTGAAAGTCCCCTTCAGCACTCTTCAACAACTTTTTAGAGTTTGATTTAGATGATTATGATGCGATATCAGCATCCAAATGTAAGAGAAATTTTAATATTTCTATATCCTTCTTCATCATTTTTTAATATCTGCATATTTTACTTCAGCTCATTAACTTGTCAAACCAAAATCTGTCTTAGCACATCATGATTCAGGAGCATTCAAATTTTTCCTAATTGTCTTATCACAATGTTGTTCATATATGGATGAGCAGCAAAAGTTGTATCACGTGTGCAATTTTACATTGTATCAAAATGCTGCACTTGTCACTGGGACTTCTTGCTGTCCTGCACAAACATGGAGATTAAATTTATTCCTTCCTATTAATCAAAGTAGTCTTACTTAGTTAATGTTCATTGTCACCAAGCAACTATAATGAATGCACATATTTAGTTGTACAAATAATTCAAAATACTATGATGCGGGGTATGTACTAAACCTATTATAGCAACAGAAAAGTAAGTGAACTATAAAGGTACAGAGATATCTGGTATAAATTCTCAAATGGAGGTGTACACTAGTGTATATTGTTTTATGATAAACATGATCATGGATAAAAAATGCTTTGTTGTAAAATCTTTACCTTTGGTTAAGTCAAGCAGTTTAAGCGTTTTCAAAGCCATTGAGTCTGTCTTTTCTACACTTTTTAGATCAAGATTAAAGATAGTTGGATTGGTTTGTGACAATAGTACTATAAACATTGGGGTTTATAAATTGCCATTGGAAAAATATGATGATGGTTAAAGCTCATTTAAGATTTCTATTGAATGTAATCCAGTTTTCTTATGTTCAACCCAGTACACCTCATGAAAAATATAAGGAACTACTGGCATCGTTTCCAAACAATATACTCTTCCAATATTTTCATTCAAAAATGACTGTTTTAATTTGAACATTGAAAATAATGCTAAAGCAACTTGTTCATCTTTGAATAAACTGTTTAATAAAGAAAAAGATCATTCAACTTTACTTAAGATTGGCAACAAACCTATCATGAGTGCCTTACATCCTTCACTTAATAAACTTAGTGTAAAGCTCACATTAAATATATTTGATTTAAGAAATTCTCAAGCTATTGAAGAATATTTCCCAAATAATCACGAATGCAAAACAACTTTGAGTTTTATTAAATGTATTTATGTGTTGTGGGCAGTTGTAAACGCGCGTTCTAGCTACAATCCTTTGCAAATTTCAAATGGCATTAAAAATGACTGTAAAATCGGTTTTCTGCGATATTTTGGTCATTGGATTAATTCATGGTTAAATTCTCGATTACCTGGTCTCACCACACAAACTTTTAATGCTGGTAGAACAAACTTGATTTGCTATTGCAGATATATGTGATTATCTATTGAAATCTACAGATTCAAAGCTGAATTTTGTGGTAACATTTAGATTTCATCAAGATGGGCTCGAACTTAGATTTTGTAAATACCGCAATCTCTATGGTGGAAGATTTTTAATCAACTTATGTGAGAAACTTTTGAAAATCAAAACTCTTCTAAGATCGAATAATTTTAGTGCAGTACAAAATTTGTTAGATAATATTCAGTCTGTTCATGATATATCGTCATTTCGAGAGTCCAGGTATAATGAATGTTCTTTGAATGATGCAGAAAAAGAAATTTGTTTTTACATTTCCGGATTTGTGGTCCACAAAATTGCTAATGATCGTTTTAACTGTGAATGTTTCTATTGTCTGAGTGTTTTGAGAGGTGATTCTGAATTTCAACAGCAATATTGAAATCCCAAGTGATTCTTTAATTGATATAGTATCAAACTATTTTTTATTCCTCAGTATAAACCATTAGAAATTTATTAAGGAATTCAATGAAGACAATTTGCAAAGTTTGTCAATGTTTTAATTGAGCTTAAATCGATTAATAACCAGTTTTGCAGTATTCATGAGGAATTTATTACATCCACTATTGCAAAATCCAGTTGTAATGTTTTTTACAATAATTTGCAAAAGTGTATGAATGATGAGCTCAACAAACGAAAATGTAAAAAAGATCAAGTTTTAATCTTACGCGCATTTTTATTATTTTTTGTAATAAATGCAATTATTTCATATATACATAAATGATTTATGACTAAAGTTTATTGCATGTTAAAAAGCAATGGCCTTGTTTTTGAAACGCTTTGCTGCAAAGTTCCAGGTCGTATTAATTTAGTAGGCCATGTATGGAGTCACCCCAAATGTGACTAGGTATATGGTTAGTAAGAAATAAATTAGAGAGACTTCATTTATTCTTTTTACATGTACAACGTGAAGAGCCTAGTGAGAATACCAAGCCAAAAGGGCCGAAAGATTAATGTGATGTATCATAAGTAAGATCAAATATGCCATCAGATTCTGAAGGAAGAACTGCAGTGAGAGTGCTAGAATTATCTTGTAGGAATTTCGTAAGCTGTTGGGAATCCATGGTATCACCAGACAAAGGAAAGGAACCAAAAGCAACGTTATCTGCAACTTATTGATCTGCTTGATTCAGAGCAAATGGGAACATGCTCTTATTTGACAGTCTAATAAGAGCTGATGTGTGTCAACAGTATTGAGGTGAGAGATGTGCTTGGAGAATGTGTGAAAGTGATCTACTGCTGAAGAAGGAATGTCAAAAATGAAGTCATTAAGTCGTTGTTTTGGGTTGTTATGTGGTTGTTTTATGTGTCAAAAACAACGTTGTTTTAACATTGAAATGGTACCATTTCATTGGTCGAAACAACGTTGCTTCAACAACGTCACATTTGGTTGCTTTTTGGTTGTTTTTTATTCATGAAACAGCAATATTTTGAGGTCGTAACAACGTTGTTTTATGTTGTCACATGCTTGTTTTAGCATTACTTTTGTATGCAAAATAAAATTTTATATTGCTAAGCAGTTCAAACATTGCTGTTTAAACAAACACAAGCCCAACAAAGGGCAGACCACTATCTTTGAGATACTGTTAAGCATATTCAATACAAACATTTGTTAAAGATTTAAATGAATGTCTTGTATATAAATGATAACAATGAGCATAAAAATCTGCCAAATTTAACAAAAATTTAAAAATCTAAGATTAAGCACAATTTTGAAATAGTACTTTCTTAAGTCGTGAAAAATCTCTTCAGCTCAATTGTAACTTATGTTATTAACCGGCAAGTCAATATCAAGGTGTCCAAATATTCATGAAAAAATTATTTTGAAAATTCACTTAACTGGTATATTATAATTGTTCACAAATTAAAAATTTCAAAAAAGGTTTTGCAAATCCTTTTTTATATAAAAGGATCTAGTAATAANTGCACTGTTAATTTTGCATGTGAAGTAAAATTATTGCAGTTTCTGCATTTTCGCGCAATTTTCTAGAATTGTATTGAATATTTCTGCATGAAATTATGTATGATTGTAGATATTGTAAATCTTCACATATTCAAGAAATCAGAAATCAACTACTTTTCAAAATGCATCTGTAAACGCCTAAAATGTACCAAGCCTAATCTTTTGAGCCTGAAGTCTTCAATAATTGGAATTTCTTTAATTTTGTTTTTTTGATACCTAGAATGGAGTACTCTGAGCATATATGCTTTGGTTTCGCATCTCTATCTTTAAAATTGAATTAATATAAATTAAAATGTCAATGGAATCAATTANAAATTAAAAATTTCAAAAAAGGTTTTGCAAAACATTTTTTATATAAAATGATCTAGTAATAACAAAGTGAGTTTTATTTGCAAGCATCTGCTCAGTGATTATTTTTTACTAAAGTTGTTATTATGATGTTAGTGGTTGCTGCAACAACCAAAAGTTGTTTTTACTAACCTAGAAACATATATTTTTAGATGTAGATATATATAGAGGATAGAAAAATCCTTTGCCTTTGTATAATCCCAGATTTTACTAACCTAGAATTGTTTATTTTTTAGATATAGATATTTATGGAGAATAGCAATTTCTTTTGTTTTTGTATAATCCCAGTTTTTACTAACCTAGAATCGTATATTTTTTAAATATAGATATATATTGAGGATAGAAATATCATTCATCTTTGTATAATACCTGATTTTACAAACCTAGAAACTTTATTTTTTAGATATAGATATATACAGAGGATAGAAATATTCATATTTGTATAATATCTGATTTTACAAACATAGAAAAGTTTATTTTTTAGATATAGATATATATGGAGGATAGAAATATCATTTCCTTTGTATAATCCCAGTTTTTACTANCATATATTTATTATATATAGATATGTATTTAATTTAGATTTTTGAAATTCATAAAAACGTATATTTCGTATGTATACATATATATATTTAATATATATTTAGGTTTGGTATATCATTCGTCTTTATATGTTCTCAATTTTGTATTTCATAAAAACCTATATTTCTTATGTATACATACATATTTATGTTCAATATAACAATCGTTTCTGTATGTTCTGATTTTTGCATTTAAAAAAAACGTCATATGTCATATGTATACATATATATTAAGTTTAAATATAACATTTGTCCTTATATATTCTAAATTTGTTCTTATGTTATAAATTTCCCAAATTAAATAGAGAAAATTTAACAATAATGTAGATTAAGTAGAATGTTTGAAGATATTTTTGAATTTATTTGGCATATTATAGAAGTGGTATTCATGGCCTATGTCATAGAAAATTTCATTTTATTATATATGGTAGTCTTTGAGATATTGCACTGTTAATTTTGCATGTGAAGTAAAATTATTGCAGTTTCTGCATTTTCGCGCAATTTTCTAGAATTGTATTGAATATTTCTGCATGAAATTATGTATGATTGTAGATATTGTAAATCTTCACATATTCAAGAAATCAGAAATCAACTACTTTTCAAAATGCATCTGTAAACGCCTAAAATGTACCAAGCCTAATCTTTTGAGCCTGAAGTCTTCAATAATTGGAATTTCTTTAATTTTGTTTTTTTGATACCTAGAATGGAGTACTCTGAGCATATATGCTTTGGTTTCGCATCTCTATCTTTAAAATTGAATTAATATAAATTAAAATGTCAATGGAATCAATTAATTCAACATATTTTGAAGTGAGGAACAAATGCCCCCACAACTTGGGTTCTATTAATGCGATTTTTAAAATTATAATTTGGCAGATAGGGATATGATGCAAAATAAATTTTTTGGATAGGACCAGTATTTAAAGGGAAACTTAAGATTTAATTTCCACGCTTAGTCAAATCTGACGTCACACACTTACAAAAATGGAATCAATTAAAACAGAGGTTCGAAAACCTCGTTTTTTGGCCCTGGCGCCGGCCCTATTTGTTCGATCGCCACCACACTTCTTTCTGCACTGGATTTTCATAGCGTACTTCGGCCTACCAAATTTCAGCCAAATCGGCTTTGTAGTTTTTGCTGAAACGCGTGCAGATTACAAACAAACCAATCAACCAACCAAGTACCACTTTGTAAAATATAGAAATTTGTGAAAATTTGTAAAAATTTGTAAAAAGTTTATGAAACTTTAATGAACAGTGATAAAACTTTTCAATTACTTTCATAGGAAATCAAATTTTTATTATAAAACTTTAATAGTTTTTCAAAGTTTGCAAAGTAATTTAGACTAGGGTTGCATATTCATAATTAGTCCAATTAATGGTGCTTGGGTGGTGTTTTGCGATTTCAAATAAGTAGTTTTTATTAATTACTTGCTGCCTGATTACGTCGGTATCACGCAGTTGATCAAAAGCAGATTTCAAAATTAATATTAATTACAATGCCCTTAATCGTCGCAACTTTTTTAATGCTTGAGTAATTTCACGGATATTGAATCTCAACATGTGGTAGCTTTTAAACAATATGTAAACATTGTAAAGTGAAATGTTCTTTAAGAGATAAAAGTTATTAAAATTTCTCGAAAAAAAAACTTTTTTGTTTTAACATCAAATTTGGAGTTACGGATGTAAACACAAAGATTGTGATTACTAAATTATTCGAAAATGAAATTTCAATGAGTGTTTGGGTTATCTGAAATAAAATGATATATCAAATTTGAATGTCGAGTTGGAGTGAACTTATTAATTATATTAATATCAAATGTTTTCCAATTTGAGTCATTCATTAAGATTCAATTTCTGTAGACTTATTTCTCGTAACAGTGGGGAATATAGTTCTATTTGGATTGTAGTTCTATTGGAATTGAGCTCAATCCAGAGGGAGTAAAAAATTCATGTTTTAATTCGAGATCACTTCTGTGTTTCGATTTCTTTGATTTTATAATAATTATTAAAAAACCACAACACCTTTCTAAACTGTTTTTGTAATGAACATCAAACAAACTAGGGTTTGGATTAGGCCTATATAATTATTTTATGTTGTCGTAGTCTTTTAGCCAGGTTAGTATTTTCCAAAAAATTCTTCTACTAATTAAATCATTCTTTAAAGTTTTTTCTTTGAGCTTTTAGGCAAGTTTGTAACATGACGAATATAAATACTACTTTTAAAATACTCAGATAAATAATTTTCCACACCAGCTTTTGCATTTTAAAAGTAATATAATTCATATGAGGTAATTTGATAATATTACAAATTTGAAAATAATGGGGCAAAATTATTTCTATCATATTTAATAGTATTTAGCAGGGGCTGTTACATTAAATTAACACTAGTGGAAATAGGGTAAAGAATCTCATTTCAAAAATTTATCTATGGAACAGCTGAAATAAACTATTTTCAGAGAGATGTGAAGTTAGCCATTTCTTTTCCTTAATTATGCATATTTAATCTAGGAATTTGTTAAAGTTAGCAGTGACTTCAAAGAAAATTTAAATTCATACTAAAAAAGAAAATTTTTGGTTTTATTAATAAATTAACAATTTATAAATATTTGTATCAAAAATTTAGTGAGCTATTCTTTGAAGAATATTGCTGTTATTATCCAACTTACATGTAACTCAAAGGTAATCATTTCTAAATGTAAACTCTAAAGAAATAAAATATAATTTAGGTATGAAGAATGATAATATTGAAAAAGTGCTGCTAGGCCCCTTAAGCACAAAATAGAAATAAATTTAGGCAATTTAATAATTCAAGAATTATGTACGTCAAATGTAATCAAATATTATAGAAAAATATAGAAAATACAATGAACTATTGGTTTCCATTCATTTATGCTTAACAATGTTTTTCAATATTTTAATGTAATTTGAAATATGTATTATTTTACGTGAAATATTATTATATGAAGAAAACCGATATTTAGTTTGCCCTGAATTCAAAATTTACCTTACATGAAGAAAATTTCTGAGAGAAAATTTCTAATATAAGTTGCAAATCGTAAGTAAATACAGTTCAGTGTTATCAGTGATTTTTAGAAAAGTTTAGAAAGTTGAAGAAATTCGCAAATTGCGCAATTGCTAATAAAGACAAATGCTTACTAAATATACTGCAGCGAACGAATTTAATGCAAACAACATGTCAACTCTTTTTAGTTTCAGAGGGAGACTATCTAAATTTGGGTACTAAGTTTTTTGCTGTCCAAATGTATTTTAATTTCTGCATTTCCACTTAATTGGGAATTGATATTACTTATCTGCAGATTTTATTTTTAGAGTATCTAATTAATTATTTTTCTCAATGAGATTGTACTTTTCATAAATACTTTAACTTAGTTTCTTCATGAATACAATGTGAAAATTCGTTCCGTTAATATCAAGCAGTAATTGACAAAACATTTCTTTATCTTTTTTGTAAATTGAATGTTTCTATAGCAAGTATTTTTACGAAATTCTAATGAAAAAAGATTATAATTTTTTCTGATTTTTCTTGGTTACTATTTTCACAAAAAATTCTTCTACTAATTGAACATTCTTTAAAGTTTTTTCTTTGATCTTTTAAGCAAGTTTGTTAATAAATATGACGAATATTAATACTAATTTAGAAAAAAATCTATATAAACTTTTGCATTTTTAGAGTATTTTAAGTGTATGAGGAAATTTGAGAATATTAAAAGTTTGAAAAAAATAGCCGCAAAATTAATTCTATCGCAATGTCATATTTAATAATATTTAGCATGAGTTATTACATTAAAGTAATACTAGTATAATTAGAGTTAACAATTTCAATTCAAAAGTTTAAATTTGCTTCAGAAGCCAAAAAAACATTGTTTATCTATGGAACAGCTGAAATAAACTGTTTTCAAAGAGTTGTGAAGTTTGCAATTTTGCTTCTTAATTTAGGAATATTAATTTCGGAATTTTGTTGTGAGTTCAAAGAATATTTAATCACAAACTAACTAAGATCTATAAAATCTAAAAACACCACAATTTAGAAAATTGTATCATCTCTTTCTTTTTCGACATTATTTCACTATTCCTTCCCGGAACGACAACCTCTGAATTTCTGTACAGCGCGCCTGGCTGAGGCTCAAACAGTTTTCTTTAGAAAACAAAATATTTTAGTGTAACTAGTTGTTGTTCACAAGCAAATGTCTAATGTTAGACCGAATTGATATCTGAATACTAGGTAGGGAACAAAATTTTAATATTTTTTACAAAAATCGGATTCTTGTTGAAAAAAAATAATTTACATATAACCATATACTTCAAGCAAAGAGAAGTTCAAAATATTCATCAGTATATGAATTTCATGGGGGTAGGCATCAATAACGCCTGGGAACCCCTTGGCAATAAAGGGGATAAGCAAGGTTTAATAAAATGTTGATTTACTGACAATTATCAATGTTGGAATTTCCATTAAATCCCACCACTCAATAAAAGGGTAACGATAAAGATTATAATATATATATATATATATATATATATATATA
>CABFPE010001042.1:44972-71970 GCA_900660155.1 Hofstenia miamia | reverse complement strand
TATATATATATATACAGTACTAGCCAAACGTTTGGGAACAGTAACCTGTCTACAGTGTGTTTTATGCTATTTTCTAGAAACTTCGTAAAATTCCTGGAATTCCCAATTTTGTCTTAGAATTTACAGCAGATTTACTTAGCTAATCAAATTAACACAACTTTAGATTTACACACAATACATGTTCACTGAAAAAGCACTATCATTATAGCTTGAAATATGGTCCTTGGTAGTGAAATTTCACCAACAAAGCGTGCTCAAATTCATATCTTGTGCGAGGACGGGTGCATTTATCGCGCTATAAGTGTTAGAATAGGGTGTCAGTGTCTTCAGTATATAAATGTGTTACTTGTTAATTTTTCCTCTCGCAAGCATTACACACAACAAGCTGTCCGCTCAGCACCTTCTGTGATGACTTGGGATGCTATAACTGTGAATGCTGGTAGGCATTTTGTTCCTCACAACGAGACAGTCACAGCCAAGGCCTACCTCAAAATAATTCAGGAGAAAGTTCCCATGCTTATGCAGCTTCGTGGAACATCTTCCCATTCTTCATTTGTCCCAGCGTTGCTCCTATAGCCACCTTACTTGCATCGCAGTCCAATATGAATTGTTCGTTATAATCCGGTGTGTTAAGTGATGGTAGTTTCACTAGTTCTTCCTTGATGTTATCCAGTTCTTCCTGTTCTTGCCATGTCCATATAAATGGTACTGATTTTCTCATGAGCTTTGTCATTTTCGCGGTTTTCCCTGCGATGTTGGGAATAAATGTGCCATAATAATTAAAGAAACCCATTATCCTTTGGATATCTTTCTTATTATTTGGTTTCTCTATTCTCCGTATCATCTCTCTTGCATTGTCTTTCATTGATATTCTGCCTTTTTCTATCATTCTTCCTAAGAAGATGATTTTTTCCTTTAAAATTTCGCATTTGTTGCCATTTATTCAGAGTCCGGCTTTCCCTAGAATTGTCAATGTTCTGTCCAGTTTCTCTATATGCTCTCGTACTGTATCACTTGTTACGATTATATCGTCTATGTATGCATTGATACCATCCTCCATTCTATGCGTTTTGTTTTTCAGGACTTTTGTTATATATCTTTGGAACGTCGCTGGCGTGTTACATAGTCCGAACGCCATGTAGATCCACTCATACAGCCCGTACGGTGTTATGAATGCTGTCTTCTCGATATCGTCTTCCTCCATCCGCACTTGCCAATATGCCTTGCACAAGTCTAATGTTGTAAAGTATTTGTGCTTGCTTGCTTTGTATAGCATATCCTCTATTCTTGGCAGAGGGTAGGAATCTTTCTTCGTCACTTCGTTCAGCTTTCGAAAGTCTATACATAGCCAGTATTTGTCTCCCTGCTTTATGAACACTGTTGGTGCTGCGTAGGGACTCTCACTTGGTAATATGATTTTATTATCTATCAATTCTTCAAGTATGCGATTGTATTTGTCTTTCATTTGTTCAGGCACTCTTCTACAGGGGAGTTTTATTGGCTTATCGGTGGTTGTTACTATCTTGTGTTTCTCCCCTATTGCTTGCCCCACACTTATCTCTCTGTAATTGAATATCCGGTTGTGTTTTCCTAGCATTTCCCTTAATAGTTGCATCTCATCTTCATTCAGGTGCTGGTAGTTCTCTCTCTTGATATCTGGGATCTTGTATTCGTCATCAGTTGCTTTCATCCCAATGCCCTTGAATCGGCCCCTGGGAGTACTTGCGACTTGGATGGTGTTCGTCCACTCACCCTTGAATCGGCCATTGGAGTACTTTGCACTTCCACTTGTAAGTCCTTGAATCGACTGTACAAGTCGTCGGCTCCATCTTCGTCCTCCAATGCTTTCCAAATAAATCTAATGTTTGATTTCACATATTTTCTGAATATCCTGATGTGTGATTTCTTTAGGTTTACATTCTGATTTGTTGGGTTGAGAATTGGAATTTTACCCTTTCCACTTTTTACTGCACGTACACTTGACGGCATTGACACCCTTTTTGTGTTTATTCCTTTATTCTCATAAATCATTACGTCGGCTGTGATCACTTCCTCTGTTTTGATCTCATACATTTTCCATTGATGGGGCTGCAAATGTATGTCTTCTTGCAATTCAAACGTGATTGTTTTGTCTCTGCCCTGTTATTCTTTGATCTCGATCTCTTCCTCTTTGACCTTGATGGTTCTTTCTGCATAATTGATAATGCATTTGTTTTTTATGAGGAAGTCATCTCCCAAAATTATCTCATATGGTAGCATGTTATTGTGCGTATCTACTACTACTAATGATTGCTCGAACATCATGTTTGCCACTCTCAGCTGCACTGCTTCCAGTATTCCCTTGGTATTGATATATTCGCCAGATGTGTTGATGAGGCTTTTGTTACACTTGGTGAGATCCTCTCTTGAAAACCCTAACTTTGTTGCGCAGTCATCCGTAATTATCGAAGTTGCCGCTCCCGTATCAATGGTTGCTTTTATTATTATTCCGTTAACTGATATTGTCATTGTGTTCACCGTATCCATGTTTGCCATAATCATTATTGCTGCGCGGTTTTTAGGAGTCGGCACTCCACTTAGTTTTCTGACTCTTCTTCAGTTTGGGGTTCTTCTTTTGTTTCTCCTTCTGATTCTATTAAATCTTCTTCTTCAAAGTACCCTTGTTCTTCCCCAATCATGTTTATTTGTTTGTGGCACTCGTCTCTTTTATGTCCTTTCTTCCCGCAATTATAACATTTCACGTCTTTTCACAAACCTTCTTCATTTTTCCGTCTCTGGTTTTTACTCTTATCGTTTTTTCCTGTTTGTCTGTCTCATACGTTTTTGTTGTGTTTTTTGGTTTGAGGTTGCTCCTCCACATTGGTGCTTCTCTGTGCCATGCTGCCTTTTCATTTATTCTCGTGTTGTTCTCGATCATAGCTTGAATATCCACTGCCTTTCTGATCATCTTCTCTAATTTGTCGTCTACATCACACTTAATTTCAAATTGCGCTCTTATATTGTCAGGCATCCCTTTGCATATGTGCGAAAAGAGGTCGTATTTTGAATATTGGTTCTCTCTTGAGCTGAGTGTGACCAACCTCTCAACCTGTTGTATATAATTGTGAATGTCATCTGTCTTCTTCATCTTCGTTGCATTTAAAATTATTCTGTATTGATTTTTAAAACTTTCGTTTCCGTAATATTCTATGAAGTCGCCAATTAACAGTTCGTAGTCTGTTTTCGTTTCTGGGTCTAACAGCAGGTAGTGCTGCACTGCCGCTCCCGTCAGATATAGGGGGAATCTCGCCGCTGCTGAGTGTTGGCTCACTTTCCTCTCTGCCATCATTAGCTCAAACATTTGGAGCCATTCTCTGAACTTTGGATTGTAGCCATCTACTCTGCCATTAAATTTTGGTAAGGTGGCTTTACAAGGGATCATATCATTTCCCACTTCTTGGTTTAGTATTGAGTTACTGTATTTAGGTTTCATGTTTTTTGTTGTCCCTTCTTCTTTTCGCAATTGTGTGGTTATTGCCTTTGTGATCTCGTCAATGAATTTCTTTTTTTCTACGTCATTCTCATCTTCCGAAGAATCTTCCGATAGGTGGTCATGGAGTGGTGATGCTTGTAATTCGCGTTCTTTTCCTCCTACAAACTGAAAGTTGTGGGACTGTATTTTGTCTTGTTCTTCTTTGGTCAGCTGCAATAGTCTCAGCTTGTCTTTCAACTGAGCTATTTCCTCTTGCCTCAAATCTTTATCTTCAATCAGTCGTCTATTCTCTACTTCCAGCAAGTCCTGTTGTGATTGTGCTGGCTGCTCATTCCTGCTTGTTTCAAGTCGAATTATTTTACTCTTCAGTTGTGTTATTTCTGCGGCTTGTATATAGTTGTCTTGTATTAGCTGCTGGTTTGTTATCTCTAATACATTATTCTTTTCTTGCAGAAGCTGATTTTGTTCCAGAAATCTACTATTTGATTCTGTTAGTTGCTTCGTGAGTGCCTTAATCTCGTTCTGGAATACTTCACTTTGCTCAATTAGTCCAGTATCCATTTTGACTTGGATATTCCTGATTGTTTCCACACTTGCCAGCTCGATGTCTTCTATCCTTTTTGTTAGTAGATTGATTTCTTCTCATAATAGTTTCTTGGTTTCATTATTTCTTGGTTTCATTATTTTTTCTCAGAATTTCCATAATCTCTGGGGTTCCCGGTTCAGAGGAGGATTACTGTCTTATTGACTCTGGGGTTTGGGTTGCTTCAGAATTCCTAGGGTATGATGACGATCATGTCACCATAGGGGTGGTGGCTTTTGGTATCACTTTCTTTGCGCTTCCTCTCTTACTTTTGTTGTTTGTCATTATCTCTTGATGTTGTAGTGGCTTTCCAGTTTGGTTACGATTCAAGAGTCCAGTTTGCACTTGTTGCAGTTAAGGTTTTCTGCCTTTACTGACTTTGAATTTCCATTTGCTGCTCTGTTGCTTCCTTTTCACTTTTCCTTTGAGTTGTCTCATAGTTTTGAAAGAGTATCACTGTGTGTTTCCTCTCCGTTGACGTTGTTCTTATTTGTCACAGTCGCCATGTAACATCCTCCACCTGGCTTATTTGCACCATGCATTATTGTTAATAACTATCACTCATTAAATTGTGGGTGAGGAGTTAATAAGTTATTGAACCACCAAGCTGTTACTCTGTTATTAACTAGTTAGGTTAATTGAGTACTAATTATCACTATTTAGGTGATGAAGCCGTGTGACGTTTCCTCTTCTTCTTTTCTGTGGGGTAAGCAAAGCTGATCTCCACATCACAGTTCCTCTCCTTCATAAACAATTGACTGAAAACACTGCGCCATCTCAGCTCAAGGATGACTAATTATGTGTACCTTACTTTAGCTCAGTGCGTGCACTCATGTCAATTTGTAACTGACTTAAACTCAATGTTGTAAAGTGTTTGTTGATTTGATTAAGTAAAGCAACCAGGCATTGACACTAACTGCATTTACATAATATTAAAGTAGCCATTAATGTAAAACTACTGGCTTAGTAATTTAAGTAATAGATTGCAGTTTCCTATACCTACATTTAATAGTGATACATGTAAGGTCATTTATTCTGTCGATTATAGTCAAGTCTCCTACTATTAAGAATAGATATATTCCTAGGGTTTGACTATCCAGTCATTCTGAGCATCTATTATTTCATACATGTATTGATAGATAGTCAGACTAGGCAAGAATTGAAAAACTCCTAACCATAACATAAGTGCGGTTTCATGACTGGCACAAGCGTAATTTCATTTGTTACAATTGGTCAAAAATTACTTAATTTGGCTACAGTAATTCTCTTAGAGTGTGCAATATTGTGACTTAGTTGCATCTTACAAAATAAATAAGATAATTAACTAAATTTTACAATCATAATTCTAATCACTATTAATCATTCGACGTTAATCTTTGTTTGCAGCTTAGTTCTNTAACTGCATTTAAATAATATTAAAGTAGCCATTACCATAAAATTACTGGCTTAGCAATTTAAGTAATAGATTGCAGTTTCCTATACTTACATTTAATAGTGATACATGTAAGGTCATTTATTTGGTCGATTATAGTCAAGTCTCCTACTATTAAGAATAGATATATTCCTAGTGTTCAACTATCCAGTCATTTCAAGCATCTATTATTTCATACATGTATTGATCGATAGTCAGACTAGGCAAGAATAAAAAAACTCCTAACCATAACATAAGTGTGGTTTCATGACTGGCACAAGGACCCTTCAAATTGATCCCGTGATGGAATCCAGCCACTACTCGACACAACTTGCCTAGCTGAACATTTTATTAAATATCAAACCAGATAAATGAAGAATGAAAAATAAAATAAACTCCGAAGAATTTATTGTTCATCAAATTTCTCTTTAAATTCAAAGCTATTTATTTAAAAATTGTAAAGTACCTGCCGATTTTGAATTTCAAATAAATCTTCTGCCAATATGGCTGTTCTTATGTAAGCGTAATTTTGCTTGTTGCAATTTGTCAAATATTACTTAATCGGCTAATGTGTTTCTCTTAATTTGCAAAATATTGTAACTTGGTTGCATCTTACAAAATGAATAGAATAATTAACTAAATTTTGCAATCATATTTCTGATTATATTTAATCACTGTAATCATTTGACATTAATCTTCTGTTTGCAGCTATTCTTTTTTGGATGATGCTACAATAATAACACATTCTGAGCAACTGAAAAAAATTAATTTACCAATGTGTACACAATCTAGCTGTGCAGCTAAGCAACATTTTATTGTTAATCAATGGCATATTAACTTGATATCTTTGCCTTTAAAAGATGAAGCACATCTGCAGGACACCTTGTCCCCAGACATCAAAGCTATCCAGGAAAATCTCCTCTAATGTGGATGAAGAAACTGAAATGGAAAAATCTTATTTAGTATAAGTACATCAGATTCAAACTCTGAGATTATTTCAGTCCCTGATGTCATTCTTAGACTAAGTGCAGCAGGTGCAGACCCATTCATTAGCAATGATCTACCATCCACATAAACTG
The DNA here is from genome assembly GCA_900660155.1 of Hofstenia miamia. Classification (NCBI taxonomy): domain Eukaryota; kingdom Metazoa; phylum Xenacoelomorpha; order Acoela; family Hofsteniidae; genus Hofstenia; species Hofstenia miamia. The sequence goes on along the minus strand of CABFPE010001042.1, from coordinate 65,425 downwards.
CTCCTACCTCGTCAAAATCATGTGCATAAAGATATCTAAACCTTGTTACAAGTCTAAAAAATTCCAGGTAAATGTAAAATAATTGAGGTCTCACAAATCAGTACAGCAACCTCAAATCTCAGTAGCAGACAATCAGCTAACTACCAAAAACACTTAGATAAAATATCAATCTCTGAAGGTGAAGTTCTCCATCCCTATTTCATTGCTACTAGGTAAGTATGCTATATCAGTTCAATCAAAATTTCATTGAAAACCCAAGAACTAAAATCAGACTTATTCAGCACATCTGAAAATAGGATCAGAGACCTAGCCTTACCTACAACAATCAATTCAAAAAAATATCCAAAAATAAGCACACTAAAACATATATGTAAATGAGAAATGTTAGAAACACACTGCAATGTGTGTATAGACATCAACTCACTACTCACTACAGAAATGCTACAAGAGCATCTACCCCACCCAACTCAAAACTATACTGAAAAATGTTGAAACCACATTACAGAAAAGAATATGTCTGTCTACTCATAGCTTTCCAGTTGCTGAACAGAATACTCATTTAGTCTTATTAGTAGAAATACAGAAATAATTGATTTGACTGGAAGATACCTTCCCTAGAAGAGTATTCATCTAACTGCTAAGACTCAATCACAACTCAGAGAAGGAAATGAACTACTAAATGAATCCACTTTACAGCTTTCACTATTATTACAAGCTGTCATTGAAGAAATCATGAATGAAAAAATTACCAAAACTGAAGTGATTACCACAAACATATTCACAAAAGGTGAGGATCAAGACATGCTCATTGATTGACACATATTCCATGACAACCATCAAATAGGCATCATTGCAATAACATACAAGAAAGCAAAATTCTTGGATGTAGAAAATATCAAGATGAAATTCTTCACTGAAAACTTCACCAAAACTGAATTTGAAGCTCTAATGACACTGCTACATGTTACACATACAGTGTGCACCTGCCATGTTCAAAATTGACATTAAGTCTAAGGCTGCCCTAAAACAAATCTCAAACCTAAATATCATCAATGATATTAGCAGGAGCTTGTTAGTTCCCCAATATCCATTAGAATAGCAGAAATTAAAACCGCTCATGGAAACTGGCTTAAGCTAGAAAAGAAAATTGCCTCTCAGAACTTTTTCTGCATACTGCTGCCTATCATCAATCTTGCTATGATAATGCCAAATACAAAAAAGAAAACCCTGAACTTGTCAATCATGGTCCCCCAAGCTACTAGTTATACTACAATGATCACAAGCAATATGCCACCTAGAGGACAATCCAGAATTAAAAAATGCTGTTAAAAACCTGAAAGACTGCAACCAAGAAAATCAACTCCTCATTGATAACAAACAACCGACTGAAACAGTCTACAAGAAAATGAAACGATTTTTTAAGAAAATAGTACATTTCAAGAAAACATATTTAATAAAACAGTAGAAAATGTTACCTTGCCAAAGCTAACAATATAATCTGGATAGGCCTTTGGAACTACTACAAAATTGCTAAACGTGTAGATAGTAACTATGATATGAGCAGAAGTTAATGATCTGGACATTATGACTGAAGAGCTAATTCTAAAACACATCAACTTTTTATTCAGAAATACAAATCACAACTTACTCATCAATGTGTTAAATTTTTTATTCCCTAATTTGAAGATCAATACAAATGAAGCTCACACATCAGATGCAGACACTAAAATGACTTTAATGATCACTCTCAAGGATCAAAAGCTATACCCTAAATATTACAATGTTTTTCAATGTTGCATCAATAACCTGTAACAGTTGATTGAAATGCCTAAAAAACTGAACAATCTGAAATATATCAAGTATAAGAAAGAACCTATTACAGAAATCAAAGCCTTCACTCAGCTAACTCAAGAGGAAAACCTCATGGAAAAAACATAGCAGGACACTTGAATTCTGCAAATCCTAGATAATGCATGCAATGTTTTTTAGCCAACAGAAGTTGCTGCTGACATGTAAAATAAAATTCTAAAAATTCACCTGTTCAATTCACAATAGATGTCAAAATTCTTTGCAAGAACTTTAGTAATGACTTGTGTGGTTGTGTAATGTCTGTTGTGCATTTCTTGGAAAATCAGCTATTAATAAACTTTTGCGAAAACATTCCTCCAAATAATGTGACATAATCTATCAAACTATCATGATTGGTCAAGATGAGAGAAAAGGATGAAGGAACAAAGACTAAAATTATTAATATTGATTATAATGATTAAAATGTAAATCCTGATCACTTTGTAAATGTGTTGTGCAATTATATTTAAAATTATACTCAACAGTATTTTGACAAAACAAAAGATGGTCAAACAGCATAGTCAAATTAATGCTGATGTTGCATAATCTTAGCAGAAATATTAAGCAAGGGAAAAAACTGTAAACAAGAAAGATTAACAGGTACTAGTCGAGTATTTAGTTGTTTAATACCAAGTGCTATAAATATATCGAAAACGATGTAATTAATGATGAGCGAATCTACTTTGGAATCATTTTCTTTTGTCAGGTTATTTTATATATTCTGATGGAAAGCTTAACGTCTACAAGCTAGGGTAATTGTATGGTGGTTCCCACATCCAGTTAAAGATATGCTGGAGCAGCCTCCTAATAGCTATTCCTCAGCGGGGAGGGCGACAGCTGTAGTTACCTGGTGTGGTCTTAGGTTACGGATAGGTATAGGAGTTTTTTATTGTTATAGCTTTCCTAATTGTCATTGCTTGTCTGATTGTAGTATCGCAGCCTGTAGGTTTTACATGTTAACTATTTTACCGATGAATTCAAGTTATTTATTACAGTTATTATGTTACATGATGATTGGAGATTTAATAGTGTTTACACTTAGATGGTTGTTACGATTGTATTTCTGTATTTTATTACATGTCATTTATTTAATAGTCATTACATGTTGCTCAATGTTTTTCGCAGTAGACCTCAGGCCGACTTCTAGTTACCATTTTCTGCTGGCTGCATTGATTGTTTGCATGTACCAAGGGTTATTAGATATTTCTATANNNNTGTAAATGTGTTGTGCAATTATATTTAAAATTATACTCAACAGTATTTTGACAAAACAAAAGATGGTCAAACAGCATAGTCAAATTAATGCTGATGTTGCATAATCTTAGCAGAAATATTAAGCGAGGGAAAAACTGNGATAGGTATAGGAGTTTTTTATTGTTATAGCTTTCCTAATTGTCATTGCTTGTCTGATTATAGTATCACAGCCTGTAGGTTTTACATGTCAACTATTTTACCGATGAATTCAAGTTATTTATTACAGTTATTATGTTACATGATAATCAAAGATTTAATAGTGTTTACACTTAGATGGTTGTTACAATTGTATTTCTGTATTTTATTACATATCAATTATTTAATAGTTATTACATGTTGCTCAATGTTTTTCACAGTAGACCTCAGGCCGACTTCTAGTTACCATTTTCTGCTGGCTGCATTGATTGTTTGCATGTACCAAGGGTTATTAGATATTTCTATACATGTAGGGTTATTATATGTAGGGCCTCATAATAAGCTATTACAGCAGCAAGGTTGCACCACTTCCTTTATTGCATTAGTTCGTAATAACAAAAACAATCAATGCACTAAATTCCAAGTAGTTGCAATTCCCATCTCACAGTGGCAGTTTCATTAGCAAGATGTGGCTGGCGAGTTTGTTCCTGGAGATGTGCGTCTACTTCTAAGTGTCGATCCTGTCTTCCAGTATCTCTGCCTTACCTAAATAAGTTCCGTGAATTAAGTAGCTATAAAGGCTCTTGTACATTAAATTAGTTTGATTAACACACACTTATTACAAAGGAGAGAAATCGGAAAAGTGTCAACTTCGCTTTTGGTTTAATCTAAGAAAAGTAACAGTTTTTTGATAAGTAATGCCATCATAGCGGGTTGGCATGATTCTACAATAAAGGAGACAGTGATGTCAATTATTATTTAAAATTCCTGCAATTTTCATTGTAGTTCTGCTACCAACATTTGCTTAATTTTTTTTGTTGCTTACTATTATTTATAAATTGTTAATGTAGGGAAATTAGTGTATGCATTAGTAATAAATTCATTTGGTTAAGTCAAGATTAGTTGTGGTTTCATTTTGCTGTTATTCAACTACTGATAATATTATGTTTTTCTATTGAGGAAGAGCTGGGGTAGATCTGAGTGATGCAAAGTGTGTGCTGTCTTGCAATCTACCTTCAGTTCTTCTATGATCTAATTTGAAGCATTCATTCTTGTTCAATTCATTTTACTTTAATTCAATTGGCATTCAGAACTAGTGAAAGCCAAATTGTGTTAAAGCTAAAGTCTCTCATATTACAAATGTTTTATTTACTCACATGCTCAAAGCTTAGGTGTATTATCTTCCAGCTGATTGGTATTACTCAATCTTTAATTCAACATTCAGTTTTCTTTACATAATTCTCTTTTGGTGCTTGCAAACAGTAGTCTTGAATTATAGATGTTATTTGTATTAAGCTAATGTGCTAACACTTATCCAGGAACAAAATTTTACACTTACTACATTCAATGGTGTTAAAATATGCATGTACTTAAAATATGTTCAATAAGTGTTATAGCTTAGTTGATTGTTCCTTAGTTCATTTTTATTGGTGTATGAAAAAGGCTTCAGTATATTTAGTATTCTTGGTTTTAAATATGATCTCAAAATTATCTTTAATTGTTTGATGTCTATGTAAAAATATTTAATTTTCTAAATGCCTTCTTAGGTCTTCATTGATCCTGGCTTCAAAATGTTTCTTGGTTTCTCCAATGTAAGAATGTTTAAACTTGTTTTTGCTACGTCTATGCCCTCCAAAGTTTTTCAGCAAGAGATTCCCACTCCTTCTATCTCTTTGAACCCATTCACTTTGTATATGCCATAGTTGCCCCCTCCAGAGTTACTGACTACTAAAGTTGAACAGCTTAGAGAAGCTCTTTCTGAGCAAATTTCTCAGCACCACTCCTGTGAAGCCCATCTTGATGCTTTACAGGTGGAGCTACAAAAACAAGCTACTGAAGCTTGGCAGTATGAGAGATGCTTGCTTGACTCAATTTCTGTATTATAGATGCAAATTCAAAAGCTGACCCTGCCTTCTCCATTGACTTCACTAGGAGAACCTGAATATGTAGCTCATGCTTTCTTGGATAACACCCTCAACACTCTCTCAGAGAGATTTACAAGCATAATATCACAAGCACTTTCTGCTCATTCTTCCTGTGCCCTTACAGCACCTACCACTCCAGTGATGCCACCATTTGTTACCCCTGTTACCTCTTTTACAGTTGGAGGTCCTACTTTCACTCAGTCAGCTTTTTCACAGGTCTCAACACTAACTACAATAGCTATGCCAAGCTCTTGTACCCTGAGTGCAACAGTTGTGCCCACAGCTCCTGTTAGTGTCACAGTCACCACAAATGCTATGATCACTCCTCCTCTGAGTAATCCTATCTGGTCAATGACAACTCATTGGCCATGCTTTACACAGTTGATCCTACCTACTGAAGCCTAGGGAAGCAACTCTGCAAACCTTTTCAACCAGCACTCTGTGTTGCCCAAATTTACAGGGAAGCTTAAGGAGATCTCACATTCATTTGAAGAGTGGCTCTTCCTCTTCAAGCTTACTATGAAACAGTATAAAACTACACAGGATGCAGCCACTGCACAATTTCCCATGTTCCTTCAAGGCCTCATGTATAATCCGTATATGATGCTGGATAGGGAAGTTAAGACAAATTACCAGTTAATTGTTGGTCACTTTGAAGACCACTACAAAGTGCCTCACATCAAGCAGCAATATAAGATGCTTTTATGAGATCTCTCCTTCAAGAAGAGAGATGATGTCAGGACCTATATTACACAGGTTGACCAACTCTTTCACCTTAGCAAGTTGACGCCAGAATACTCACAACATGATCTCTTTTCATATATTTGTTGGGGGTTCCACTCCACCATTTGGAGCTGCCTCAAACTCAAATGTGATCTTGAGGATGACTTGAATTCTATTATTAAGAAGGCAATCAGTACTGTTTACATGTTACAAAATACAACTCACATTGAGAGAGACATGTCAAACTGCCTCAAAAACACTGACCTCCTCAAGTTCTGCTGTAGTGCAGAAAAAATCTGATAACAAATGACAATCAGCTCACATTTTCACACAGAGTGGGGCAGTTATTCGTCTAATAGCAGATGGAGATGGTTTCATCATTGAGGAGCCATCAACTGAAGTGTGTACTCCCAACACCCCAGTCAAATCTGTCAGACATTTAAATTAGATGGAGTGCTGCCTCCCAAAAACCATGTGCATGATGACTTGGTGATCACCTCATTATTGTGTACCAACATCATCCCTGCAAATGTGAATGGATTGTTAATCAATGTCACTATCAATATGGGAGCCTCTGCTTCCATAATAAGCAACACTTGTTGTGACTAGCTTTCCCTGCAGAGAGAGGATCTGTTATGGTCTGCAGTGCACTTGCTGGACACCTCAGGAAATACAATCTCACTGAAGGGTCAAATAAATGAACTCAAGTTATGAATCTGCCAAGAATGTTTCTTAGTGGACCTTATCATTGTAGACATTGCAATCAGCCCTTGCAGTATGATGTCATTCTTGGAAATGATTTTCTCAAGAAGAACGCCTGTGTAATAGATTACAGAAATAATAATCTCAATCTGTGAAAGTGAGACTCAGGAAGAGCTTACAGCTGTGTGTAACCAAGAAATGTTACTAATGTTCTCTGACAACATTGCTGTGAAACCTTGGCACTGACAATGAGTTGCCATCACTACTAACTCCCACTAAGAGGGTGATGTCATGATTTCAAGACAAAGAGGAAAATGCCTTCATGGTCTACATTTTTCTCCAGACCTCTGTCATGTCTCCCATGGCAAGACTTATGTTACCATGCTTAATAGTTCTGCCCAATTGGTCTGAATGGATCCAACCAAAATATCCATCATAATGACTCTGATCTGACTTGAACTTAAAGCTGCCACTTGTTTACCTGTTTTCACTGCTATTCATGATCTGAGTGAACCTAGTGACCCAGTATGGATTCCAGTAGTAAATGAGAAGACTCATGGGCATCTGAGTCCACAAGAGCATGATGCACTAACTGCTCTTCTCTGCCAGCACCATGATGTATTCAATTATGGTTCTATTAGTGTTGGTGGCCATTGGGGAACAACATGTGATTGAAACCAAGAGTGATAGCCCCATTCAGTTGCCAGTTTGGTGAGTACCTGAGAATTTGTGAGCAGAATACAAACAGATCCTTAGTGATCTAATTGAGAGTGGTATTGTTCAGAACAGCAACTGCCTGTATGTGGCACCCACAGTATTTATTCACCAAGGCAAGAAGTATTACCTTTGTGTTGATTTCAAAACATTAAATGATATCACCATCAAAGATGCATACACATTACCTCACATCAAGGACCTCTTATATGATGCCAGCAAATACTGTTTGTTCTCATGCTTAGATCTCTGTAAAGCCTATTGGCAGATACCTATGAAGCCTGCCAACATCCCAAAAACCGCCTTTATCATGCTTTACAGCCTGTTAGAGTGGAAATATATGGTCTTCATGCACTGTAACACTCTGGCAACCTTTCAGCTCTACATTATGCACGTGTTATGGAATGGGGCCAACATTCATGAACCAGGGATCAGGGCATATATGGACAATATCCTTGTTGCTAGACACACATTCTCTGATCATTTGGATAAATCTGGTCACACTCTTAAGATCCTGTACAACTCTGGCATCTGGGTCAATGGGAATAAGTGCTTGCTTATTTCGCCACATGTTACCTTCTTGGGAAGAGTGATCAAATATGGGAGAATATCTATAAAAAAAGATGTGAAAGACCATCTTGATAACATTGAGACTCCATGCTCTCTCAAGGACGTCCAATGCTTAATGGTCCTTCTGAATTATACAGCTCATTCATTGCTAGCCAATTGAACCAAACATATCTCTAATTTGCTCTGAAAGAACACCAAGTTTTGTTGGGCCTGGGTTGAACAAGATGAGCTGGATTCTGTGAAACAAGAACTAAGGCGGATCCCAAGTTTAGATATACTGGACTACACCAAGGAGTTTATAGTTGACTGTGATACAAGCTCCATTGCCATCAGTGGTGTCTTAAGCCAGACCATTAAAGATCAGGAAAGTCCAGTGCAGTACTTTAGCCAGAAGCTCTGAAGTGCCAAGTTTAATTATAGGGCAACCAAGTCTGAGATGCTAGTGCTTGTCAAGAGCCTGAAGAAATTTCGATTCTTCATTTTTACTGTTCATACCAATAACTCTGCACTAGCATGGCTTAAAAAGTTCTCTGGCAACAAGTTGAACATTGTTACCCAGTGGCTAGAATATTTAAACAACTTCACCTTCATCTCAATGCAGATTATTTTACCACTCTTCCTAGTCACAAATGAGACTTCTGGCAGCCACCTAGTGAAAAGACTCTTTTTGGGTTCATCCCAGCATGTGATTACAAACTCCTGCCTGACATTAATGCTGATCAAAAGAGGAAAGCAATCCTCCCCATCATGGTGAAGGAAGAGATATCTGAAAAGGAAATTGCTGTCCATCAGCTACATGATAAGATCTTATTGGAAATTATTATGAAAGTAAACAACCCAAATCACATTATCAGCAATGTTGCTAAAAGATATTTCCAATGTTACCTTGAAAAGTTACTGAAGCTGGGCTTCTTTATGCTCACAGTCACAATAACCATCTGGCAATTCCAGAATAGTTTAAGAGGGATCTTGTCCAGTAGATCCATGAACAAGGTTGCTTAGGGATTATACAGACTGAGCAAACTTTTAACACTCACTACATGTCTATAGGAATATTAGCTGCAGTTCAGTACGTGATAGACAAGTGTGAAGCATGCCTGCTTCAGGGAGCTGGAAATTTTCCAGAACAAAGAGATGAGCTCCGCAGTCGGGTTGCTGAACAAACTAGCAAAGTAGTCCATATGGACCTAGAGAAATTATCAAAAGATAATGAGGGTTTTCAGTATCTTCTGGTTCTTGATTGACCACTTCATGAAATAAGCAAGGCTTATCCCACTGGATAATACTACAGCTGAAGTCATCAGGGAAAAAGTTGTAAATGAGTGGATCTTCAAGCTTGGACCTATGGAAAGGTTGGTTTCTGACAATGGTTCTCAATTTGAGAATAACCTAATGGCCATCCTCATGAAAGAACTAGAAATTGTGCATGACTTTACCACCACATATCATCCTCAATCAAAAGGTGTCATTGAGCAATTAAATCATACCATCACCAAACTAATAAGAGTCACCTTAGCCTGAGCTGCTGGTCGAAATTGTAAATGAGTAATAGAGGCTGTAGAGTTCTTTTATAATAGTGCCATTCACTCTACCACCAAGGTTAGCCCTTCTAAGGCTATGTTTGGCCTGGAGGCAAGGACGCCACTATCAGAAATGTTTCCAGATTACAATGAACCTACTTTGGAGAATTTTGTGAACCAGATGCTTCAAGAATTTCAGGAAGTGCATCTTACTATATGCTGGAATGCCAACCAATCAGTCATTTGCCAGAAAGGGAACTTTGATAAGAAATTGTATGATGAACAGCACAAGCAAGGAGATTCTGTCTTTGCTTATTTTCCCTGTCAGATTACTGATGCCAATCAGATGTGAAAAGTTGCCACTAATTGGCAAGGACCTTTTATCATAACAAAAGTATTAGATCACCATTGGTATTTACTAAATAACAGTAAGGTCTCCCATTTTCAGCAACTTAGGCGAACTATTAAAGATATACATAATGCAGTCATCAACAATAATAATGAGTTTTCCATCATTGACAATGGTGTAAATGAAATTGAGTATTATGACAACCTCACTGAATGTGAGGAAGACGACCTTACACAGGTTGAGCATGATAGTAACCTCAGTAATAGTAGCAACACTATATCTACTCATTTTGCCTAAACAAAAAGCTACAAATCAGAGATATTTAGACCACTTAAATACCCAGGATTGAGAGCTTAATCTTATATCTTTATTTAGCAACTATGAAGAGATCAGAAAACAAACAACCAACCAGACACTCTGTTTGAAGACAGATGAATCTGCAAGACAAAACAAGTGAAGAGCAACACTGAAACAAGTAGATGAGAGCACCTCACAAAAGCAAGAGTGCCCAGCAGAGGACTCCAGCAGTAACAGCTGCCACTACAAGAAGAGAAAACTCTCCCCTTGGGAGTGGACTTCCTGCAACTAAGCTCAGAGAAAACTCTCTGAGCAGGAGCAGACCTCAGACAACTACACATGGAGACGACTCCAAATAGACTAGAGTGCCTTTTGCTCAAATTTGTAACATGACCCCGTCCTGAGTTGACTCAAAACCCCCTCCTAGTCCTGGTCCTTCCTGCTGTGATTCAACTAGCATTTGATCCAAGAAAGCAGAGGAAAAAAATGTGTAAACGTCAAAGGTTGGAGATGAGATCCTACACACATACTTCATCACCACACAGAAGGCAGTTTTTTTGGTTCGTGATAATCTGTCTGAGGAAACTAGAAACAAGCTGAGATGGACTTTCAACACCAAAAATCTAACTTGTTCTGTTGATGTTATTCCTTTTAATATTGATGCAGAGAGTAGGCACAAGATTAACACTATTATTTGTTATGACTCTAAGATGTTGGCTGGCATGGTACAACCCTATTGGCGAAGCACAGTTCACACTATGTTTGACAAAGATTTCAACCTGTACCATCTGTGCCAACTTTAAAATAGCAAGGAGAAAATTCAGAAGTTCAAGTGCATTAACATCAATTTCAACTACCTGTTAATTGTTTATTTCTTTTGTGTAAACAAGGTAACTCACCCTAATATCATGGAAAAATATTGAAATCACCTATCAACTTGCTAAAGTGGAGTAAATTCATCTTGTCATGTTTTTAAAAGAGGAGTACCAAGACAATATCCCAGAAGTCAAAAACTTACACTTTTGCATTTAGAATTTTATAGTCTTATAAAGTAGCTCATACATGCCAACTAGTATATACAACACTAACATCATTTTGGCCACCAAGCTCATTTATACAGATCTGCTCATGTGCAAGAAGATCCCCACACACTGCCTTGTGGTCAATACTAACTTGATTATAGACACATGCATCCATGCCCAATCTCTGGAGTTGATTAACATCAACTCCCCCACCTCTCATGTATCAGATATTCACATTAGCTTTGCCTTTTCACAGAGCACAGCCACATTACAAGAGATTGATGAGGTTTGGACAAACCTTAAGGCAGATCACAGTCCAGAAAAAGAGTGGCCTGCAATTAATATCTGCAGCCAAACTTCTCAGTATAATCGATCAATTGAAAGGATCTTAGCCAAGTTACATCTAGCAAATGATCCACAGGATTGTCAGAACTTTTCTGAAAAGATGTTTTCTGAAAAATTTGCACTAGCAATTCAATCATGTGGAGCTATGTGGATATTAGCCACCTTTCTTACAGTCAATCCTCAGTTGCCCTTGGATAAACCAACTCAAGAAAAACTCCCAACGCAATGCCCTCATGAGATCACCATTGGTCTCACTGCTTGAAAGTTGAAAAATTGGTTGCTACACTCATGCTTGTTGCCTGCTTCCCCAGGGAAGTCAAAGAAAGCCATGGAATGCTTTGAAATGTTTTACACTCACCTCATTGGATCTAGCAGCCCACTTGGTTGTCTTCCACCACAAATGATTGTGAACCATTTTGGAGTCGCCTTTTCAGACTTAAATATCTTTTCAGATATGCTCAAAAAGTCTATGTGGGGAGCCACCACTGAAACTAAGTTCCCATCTCTCAACTTGGAATACGCCCCTTTGTGCACCAGCCAACTCATGTGTTGTGAGTATGGTTCTACTAAGCAGTTTCTCAAAGTTGTGGGTCACTATGACATTCATATACTCACAGAGATATTGTTCAACTTGGAGTGCTTTAACTACCCAGAGTGCAGATATAGCCAGCTAACAAAGACTCAGTGGCAGGCAACCAAAGATGGTGAAATCATCCCCATCACTGTCCTAGGGCAGACTATGAAGACACCTGAGCAGTTTTATTGTGAGGAGGAATTTTTATCCTTGTCAGCAATAGAAGTTTTACCAGCAACTAAAGCCTTGATTGAAGCTGTCAACTTAGAGAAGTTTTCTGGGGTTGCTGTCTCATCAAAGCTCACTCCAGCTTGGTCCCTCACTGATAATGAAAGAATTCTTACCATCAACACTGCCCCAATAAGTTCGCCAACAAGCCAGCAATTGTTGATAGAGTTGTTGAGTCAAATAGTGATAACAATATACTAGGTCTTATGAAATGGTGTTTTACCAAGATGCTCACCAAAGAAGAGCTGGTCCTCCTACTATTGCCAGGGCAACACTCTGGACGTAGAGTGCACCACAGCCTGTTTACACATCACTACGCCTCAGATTGAGCACTTACAGAGCCACAGACTCTGTGGAGCTTTCTCGGGATCAATTCAAGAAGCCAAAATTAACTACCTTGTTACTATTGGAACAGCCTCCCTCAGGACCAAGTCAAGCTTTGCACAACTGGAAGATAACATTGAGAAGAATAATCTCCGCTGCATTCCGCCTCCTTGTCTGATGACACTGTTGTGCACCAAAGAAGAGCTGGTCCTCCTACTATCACCAGGGGGACAACTCACTCTGGATGTAGAGTGCACCACAGCCTGCTTATGCATCACAACGCCTCAGATAGAGAACGTACAGAGCCACAGACCCTGCGGAGCTTTTTGGGAATCAATTTGAGAACCCAAAATTAACTACCCTGTTACTATCAGAACAGCCTCCCTCAGGAACAAGTCAGGTTTTGCACAACTGGAAGATAACATTGAGAAGAATAACCTCCTCTGCATTCTGCCTCCTTGTCTCATGACCCTGCTAATCCTGCTATCTTGGAGAGTCTGCTGTGGAAGGAAGAAAGTTTCCATTCATCTTGCTGATCATATTAACTATGTGTCAACAGCTGCTGAGGTCAACAGGGCAATGCAAACCAAAGAGTACAAGGACACCTGTGATATGCTATTAGAAGGTGGAAATCCTGAACTAGTATATATCAATGAGAAACTTATGATAAAAGATATATTTCAGAAGGGGCAACCCATCTCTACCCAACTGGAAAAGATCCACAGAACCATCACCTCTCTAGACCCTCACGTTGTAATTTTATTCCAGGTAGGAGGAGATTTAATATGGATGAACAAGTAGGCTGAAATGATTACCCAATACTATGATGTTACAAAGTGCATCAAAATAATCACAATGTTACATGCCTGCATCAACAACCCTGAAGAAATGACCTTACAGCAGGTGAATGAATACTTTTCTCTCTTTGTTGATCATGCCACATGAATGGCATCACTATGGAAGGTTTTTCTCCACTTTTGCCCCAACACTAAAACCATTGCCAAAGATGCCCATACCTCTGACACCAACGCCTTAATGACACTCCTCATTGCTATCAAGGGCCCTAGGGTGTACAAACATTTTTACAATACATTCACTCAGAGATTAAATGTATTACAGCCTAATTGCCCCATCAGTTCTAGGCTACCAGAGCTAAAGTACTTCAGACTATGTAGCAAAACCATCACACAACAGGAGGCCCTCATGCAAGGAACTCTGTTACCATGGTATACAGAGGTTTCATCTTTGGATGACGTGCTGGCAAAAGAAATGGTTGAAGAAGGCAAGAAGTTGTTTGGTGGTCCTACTGTCCAGCTGTTACTGCAAACTTAACTGTGCAATGGGGGAATGTAGAGTCACTCAGGGCCTTTTATTTTATTGGCACTCTCTTTGATTAATTTGGTGCTGTTCCAATTATTAATTTAGTGATTTTTATTGATTTTTAGTATTTTGAACTTAGTTTTCAAATTTGTTATAATTGTCCCCTTGATTAAAGTGTACGTGTAAATTGCTTGTTTAATTTGCGAGGGAATTAAGTAGATTTTGTAAACAGTAAATATTTACCTTTTTCTCTGTATAAAAACTAGGGAACTATTGTTGCAATTGTCAAATAAATTTTGTTCTCACTGGATAACATTTGCTTCTTTACTTACTCTATATTACTAACCCTTTTTAGCATTGGTATTAATATGATGAGTATTTGTTTGTAAGATCCGGCAATAATGTGGGAAGAACTCCGCAATGCCTGGGGCAATAACTCGCTCCTTGACAGATGTGAGCCCATATTGTGGTTGTTTAGGGCTACAAATAGGTATAGGGAATAAAAGTACTTTATATTCAATCAATTGTACATGCACTTAACAACACACTATGCAAATATAATATGCCATTGGAGTATGCAAATACATAGTAACAACACATTATTATATCCTATTACATGTGCTAAGATAAGAAGAACAATGAGCTAAATTTGTTATTGAGCTGGAAATTAAACTAGAGACACACAATTGGCACCTTGGTGAGTATGGATGGATTCACATGATTTGGCTTTGGCGTGATGCCATGTAAATTGGTTGCTAGTTGGAATGCCTTCTTGGAAATTGTTTCAGTTCTTTTTTCTACAGTGAAATTGGCGAACTACCAATCTTCATTTGTTTTGTTAGAGTAGGGGTTGTTCTCAGCAATAGTAATTCTTTTCAACATTCATACCACTTGAGCTGCTAGATGCGCCCTGTAATTCTACATTAACTGTGTTGAAGTGAGTAGTGACTCTTGTGTTTGTAACTCTATAATGTAGCATCATCCCAAAATGAATAGCTGCAAACAGGAATAACGTCGAACGATTATAGTAATTAAAATAATTGTAAAATTTAGTTTAGTGATTCTATTCATTTTTGTAAAATGCAACTAAGCTACAATATTGTGCAAATTAAGAAATCAATGTTAGCTGATTAAGTAAAAATTTGACAAAGTAAAATGAGCGAAATAACGCTTATGAATGAACAGCCATATTGGCAGATGAATTATTTGAAATTCAAATTGGCAGGTACTTTTAAGATTTTAAATAAATAGCTTTGAATTTGATTAAAAGGTTGATGGATAATAAATTCTTCAGAGTTTATTTTCTTTACATTTCTTCATTATCTGGTTTGATTATTTAATAGAATGTGCAGCTAAGCAAGTTGTGTTGAGTAGTGGCTGGATTCCATCACTGGATCGATTCGGAGGGTCCTTGTGCCAGTCACGAAACCGCACTTAGGTTACGGATAGGAGTTTTTCGATTCTTGCCTAGTCTGACTATCAATCAATACATGTATGGAATAATCAATGCTTGAAACGACTGGATAGTCAAACCCTAAGCATATTTATATATTCTTAATAGTAGGAGACTCGACTAC
The DNA here is from genome assembly GCA_900660155.1 of Hofstenia miamia. Lineage (NCBI taxonomy): Eukaryota > Metazoa > Xenacoelomorpha > Acoela > Hofsteniidae > Hofstenia > Hofstenia miamia. Next base: position 49,998 of record CABFPE010001042.1, on the reverse strand, counting down.
AATTGACCAAATAAATGACTCTACATGTATTGTTATTAAATGTAAGGATAGGGAACTGCAGTATTATCAATTAAATCACAAAGCCAATAATTTTACGGTAATGGTTACCTTAATATTATTTACATGCAGTTAGTGTCAATGCCCAGTTGCTTTATTCAATCAAATCAACAAAAACACTTTACAACATTGAGTTTAAGTCAGTTACATCCTAACATGAGTGCACGCACTGAGCTAAAGTAAGGTTCACATAATTAGTTCCAATTGAGCTGAGACAGTGGATGCAGCCATCGTTAATGAAGAAGAGGAATTGTGTTGTGGTGATCAGCTTCTGGCAGTAGCCCATAGAAGAACTGAAGAGGAAATGTAACACAGCTCCATCAACTAAATAGTGATAATTATTATTCGATTAACTTAACTAGTTAACAAGAAAGGAAAAGTTTGGTGGTTCAATAACTTAGTAACTCCTCACCCGCAATTTACTGAGTGAGAATCATTAACAATGATACCTGATGCAAATAGGCCAGGTGGAGGATGTTACATGGCGACCATGACAAATAAGAACAAAGTCAATGGAGAGGAAACACACAGTGATACTTTTTCAAAATGCTGAAACAACTCAAAGAAAAAGTGGAAAAGAAGCAACAGAGTAGTGAACGGAAATACAAAGTCAGAAAAAACAGAAAACCCTAACCGCAACAAGTGCAACTTGGACTCTTGGATCGTAACCAAACTGGAAAGCCACTACAACATCAAGGAACAATGACAAACAATAAAAGTAAGAGAGGAATCCTCATCAGAATCAGGAACCCCAGAAATCATGGAAATTCTGAGAAAAAATAACGAGACTGAGACATTATTACGAGAAGAAATTGGTCTACTAACAAAAAGGATAGAAGACATCAAATTGGCAAGCGCAGAAACAATCAGGAACATCCAAATCGATATGGACACCAGATTAATAGAGCAAAGCGAAGTGTTCCAAAAGAAAACAGACAATTAATCGAAGATAAAGATCTGAGGCAAGAAGAGATAGCTCAATTAAAAGATAGATTGAGGTCATTACAACTGACCAAGGAACAAGAAAAAATACAGTCCCACAATTTCCAGTTCATAGCTAGAAAGGAACGTGAACTGCAAGCTCCACCACTCCACAATCATCTATCAGAAGACTCTTCGGAAGATGAGAACAAGGTGGAAAAGAAGAAATTTATTGATGAGATCACAAAGGTAATAACCACGCAATTACGAAAAGAAGAAGGGACAACAAAAAATATGAAACCGAAATACAGCAACTCAATATTAAACCAGGAAGTGGGAAATGATATGATCCCTTGTAAAGCCACATTACCAAAATTTAATGGCAGAGTTGACGGCTATAACCCAACGTTTGGGGAATGGCTCCAGATGTTCGAGTTAACGATGGCAGAAAGAAAGGTGAGCCAACATTCAGCAGTAGCAAGATTCCCACTATACCTCACTGGGGCGGCAGCACAACACTACTTGCTGTTGGACCTGGAAACAAAAACAGATTACAAACTGTTAATTGGCGATTTCATAGAATACTATGGAAATGAAAGCTTTAAGAATCAATATAGAATAATCTTAAATGGAACAAAGATGAAAAAGACAGATGATATCTGCAACTACATACAACAGGTCGAGAGGTTGGTTACACTCAGCTCAAGGGAGAACCAATACTCGAAATATGATCTCTTTTTGCACATTTGCAAAGGGATGCCCGAAAATATAAGAGCACAATTTGAAATCAAGTGTGATGTAGACGATAAATTGGAGAAAATATGTGAAATCAAACATTAGATTGATTTGGAAAGCATTGGAGGATGAAGATGGAGCCGACGACCTGTATGGTTGATTCAAGGACTTACAAGTGGAAGCGCAAAGTACTCCACATGGCCGACTCAAGGGTGAGTGGACAAACACCATCCAAGTGGCAAGTACTCTCAAAGGCCGATTCAAGGGCATTGGGACAAAAGCAAGTGATAATGAATACAAAATCCCAGACATTGAGGATGAGAGTTACCAACATCTCAACAAAGAGGAAATACAACTGCTAAGAAACATGCTGAGACGACATAAGCGAATATTCAACTATGGAGAGATAAGCGTGGGGCAGGCAATAGGGGAGAAACATAAGATAGTGACAACTACTGACAAGCCAATAAAACTCCCCTGTAGAAGAGTGCCTGAACAAATGAAAGACAAATACAATCGAATACTCGAAGAATTGATAGACAATAAAATTATACAACCAAGTGAGAGTCCCTATGGAGCACCAACAGTGTTTGTGAAGCAGGGAGAAAAATACCGACTATGCATAGATTTTTTAAAGTTGAATGAAGTGATGAAGAAAGATTCCTACCCCCTGCCAAGGATAGAGGACATGTTATATGAAGCAAGCAAGCACAGATACTTCACGACATTAGACTTGTGCAAGGCTTATTGGCAAGTGAGGATGGAGGAAGACGACATCAAGAAGACAGCATTTATAACACCATACGGGCTGTATGAGTGGATCTACATGGCGTTCAGACTATGCAACGCGCCAGCCACGTTCCAAAGATATATAACAAAAGTCCTGAAAAACAAAATGCACAGAATCGTAACAAGTGATACAGTACAAGAGCACATACAGAAACTGGATAGAACATTGACAATCTTAGGGAAAGCAGGACTCTGAATAAATGGCAATAAATGTGAGATTCTAAAGGAAAAAATCGTCTTCCTAGGAAGAACGATAGAGAAAGGCAGAATATCAATGAAAGACAACGCAAGAGAGATGATACGGAAAATAGGAAACCAAATAACAAGAAGGATATCCAAAGGATAATGGGTTTCTTTAACTATTATGGTACATTCATTCCCAACATTGCAGGAAAAACCGCGAAAATGACAAAACTCATGAGAAAATCAGTACCATTTGTATGGACATGGCAAGAACAGGAGGAACTGGACAACATTAAGGAAGAACTAGCAAAAACACACCAGATTACAATGAGCAATTTATATTAGACTGCGATGCAAGTAAGGTCGTCATAGGGGCAATGTTAGGACAGATGAAAAATGGAAAAGAGGTACTAATACAATTTTTCAGCTGCAAATTACAGGCAAGTGAAGAGAACTACGGATCCACCAAAGTAGAAATGTTAGCCCTAGTTGAGAGTATTAGAAAGTTTAGACATTGAATTCCGAGTACTCACTGACAATAGCGGCCTTGCATGGCTTAAAAAGTTCTCGGGAGACAAATCGGGCATTGTATCTTGATGGATAGAATACCTCAATGAATTTACATTCATGATAGAGCATCGGAAAGGCACCCTACATAGCAACGCAGACTTTTGGACGTCGTTACCAGAGTACCAAAGAGACACAGACAAGACAGAAGGAGAAAAACAGCAATTCCAGTTCCTACCACACAACCAATATGATGAGCTACCGGAGATTAACATAGACAAGAAAGGGCAAACGGTATTACCAATCATAATAAAGGAAGAGATCTCCAAAAAGGAGATAATAGACAAACAGCAAGACAACGTGATCCTCAATGAAATAGTAAGGAAATTGAAAGAACCCCGAGTGACACTATCGAAATTAACAGCAAGTTACTTCGAACGATACAAATGGAAAGTAAACTGAAATGGACTATTGTAGGTCGAAGGTCAAAACAATAGAATCGCGATACCAGAGTATTTCAAAAGAGACCTTATATGGCGGATACATGAAAAAGGCCACCTCAGAATAACACAGACAGAGAAGACATTCAATGGATGGTTTATCACAACAGCAGTAAGGAAGGTGATCAAAGACATCATTAATAAATGCACGACATGTTTGTTACACAACAGTCAATGATTCCCAACACAGAGAGCACTGCTAGAAAAGATCATAGCCACACAACCAAACGAAATAGTCCACATCGACCTAGAACAATTATCAAAAGATAACGAGGGGTACCAATTCCTATTAGTAATGGTAGACAATTTCACAAAGTATGTGAGAATGATCCCAATGAAGAACACAACTGCGGAGACCACAGCAGAAATAGTAATGAAGGAATGGATACTGCAACTCGGGCCAATGCAAATGATCATATCAGATAAGGGACCACAATTCGAGAGCAGTCTATTCCAGGAGATGGCAAAGATGTTAGAGATAGTGAGTGAACAAACTACAGCATACCATCTTCAGGCAAACAGCGCAGTAGAAAGACTAAACAGGACTCTGATAAATAAGAGTAACAACAACAAGGATTGGCGGGAACAAATGGAGAGAGGTGATTGAGATGATAGAATACTTCTACAACACGTTGGTACACTCAACAACAGGAATCACCCATTCAAGGCAATGTTCGGCCAAGAGGCAGCCACACCACTATTGATGCAATATACTGATTACAGCAAAGCCTTGAACAACGAATATGTGAATCAATTGCGCAAACAAATTTCAGCAATTCACGAGAAAATATGCCACAACACGAAGAAATTGGCAGTGAGACAACAGCGAAACTATAATAAAAAAATTTACAGGCACGTGCACAAAGTAGGCGATAAGGTCTATGCATTCGCACCAATGAAACTAACAGACACACATCAGGCTCGCAAATTAAAAACAGTTTGGTCTGGACCGCATATGATAACGCAAGAACTGCCAAATAATGAATACATGTTAGACAACAGCAGACTACTGCACTTCCAAAATTTAAAAAGAGCAACAGCAGACATTGAAGAAACGAAGATAGATGGAAGTGCCAAGTTTAAATTAATCCGAATAAACGGCAAAGAGGTTATGTACGATATGTGTGATTTAGATAGCTTGCCAGAGGAGGAATTTGAGGAAGAATTCACAGCGGGCATTGGAAATGAACAATTGGAAAGGAGAGTGCAACCCCAGAGGGCTGCAAGAAATAAAACTATATATAACCCTGAAATATGGGATATAGATATAATAACTGCATTTAGGAAATTAGAGAAGGATGCAACAACCACTCAAGAAGCGGGTGAAGCGGAAC
>CABFPE010001042.1:0-10695 GCA_900660155.1 Hofstenia miamia | reverse complement strand
TTAATTGACTCTGCAGAAGGTTTAAATAGCATTTACAGTACAGCCATGATTCCGAGAAAAAGAATAGCATAGAACTTATAACTTATAGATGTAAAATTGGTAATTCATCCAAGTAACAAAACTTCTTTAGGTAAAATCCAAGATGACCAATTCTTATGGCTTCCAGCTGAAGCAGAGCATCCAGAAGTAAAGTGCTTAACCTATTGACTGGTGCTACCCTATTTGTCTCATTTTTTTAATTTCTATCTCACATCAAAAAGTACAGGATCTCATTTTCATTATTATCTCTCGGCTCACTATTAAATAATCTGTAATTGCCAGATGTTCATGCTAGCCAACCCTAACCCTAACCCTAACCCTAACCCAACAGCATGGTATCATCACAGTGTTAGGTTGTATAAGTGCATGTATGTGTTGAATAAATGAAAGGTTTATTATCTCCCTATACATAACCATATACATAACTTAATGGGTCCACAATTCAGACTGGATAATCAACAGACCTCCAGAAGCAACTTGTCGCCCTGTGCTAGTGAAAGCACTCCTGAATTGTCACTGATCTTAAGCAATAAGTTTCATAAAGATAACAAGTAAATAAAAAATACAATGGTAAAGACGGCAGTTGAGAGTAGATAAAATCTATTAAGCATTTGCTACAGTTTTCTCAGGTTTTATACAAAAGTTTAGTTATTACCTGCCTTTGTTTACAAAATCATCAGTTGTATACATAGTTTAAACATGATCAATTATCTTCAGTTGTATACATAGTTTAAACATGATCAATTATCTTTCCCTTGTAAATTCAATTTGAGCAATCATAATAAGCACCAACAAGGGGACATCAAATTAACAATAGCAACCTGAGATCGAAAATAGGTACTGACGTCATTGTGACGTAAAAATACAAAAAAAAATAAGATCGAAAAAGTCGCTGAGCAACTGTACACGCCCCCCCTTGCTCAAATTAATTTTCAGATAACAGTTGAAGGGCGGGCCCAGACACGATGTTTTGTGTGGCCACTATCATCTTTGTAGCTAGATCACCATCCCATGTTTGGACCTCAGCATAGTGTGCCTCTCAGGTAATTTGCATGAGTACTTCTTGTTGTGTGACTACTTTGTCTTTCAATCACAGAAACTTGATGTTTGGCATCCGGTTACTGACAGGACAATTCCTTCTGAGGTAATTCAACTGCCTCGTAAATGTATCATAAAATCATTCGTAAAGTCAAAGACCCTTTAGGGTGATCATTAGTGTCATCATCTCATCAGTGTCAGATGTATGGGTGTCTTCTGCACTAATCTTGATATCGGGGTAGAAGTGTATAAATACCTGTCTCAGGGACCCCATCACAGTTGCATGATCAATAAACAGTGAACAGTATTCCTGAACCTGACTAAGTGTCATCTGCTCTGGGTCAGACACATCAGCTCTTATCATCATGATGATCTCTATCCTTTTTGTAACATCATAATACTGAGTAATGGTTTCAACATTGTTAACCCACATCAAATCACCAGCTGCTTGGAAGAGAATAAGCACGCAAGGCTGCAGTGTGGTGATTTTTTTCTTTATCACTTGCAGTTGCAGATGGACTGGTAATCCACGTGTAAAATTGTCTGTTATGGTGAGTTTGCTGTCAATGAAGACGCATTCAGGATTTCCTCCCATGATAAGTTTTTCCCCTACAATATTATAGTGATTTGATCTGCAGTTCAGGATGTAATAGATAAATGTGGAAAGTGTCTGTTGAACAACTCCTCTCAATTCTTAGAACAAAGAGCTGAATTAGAGTGTTGTGCTGCCACTAACCCCAATGAAATTGTGCATATGGATCTGGAACAATTATCTTGTGATGACGATGGATTTCAATATCTACTAGTGATAGTGGATCATTTCACCAAATATGCTAGAATAATTCCAATGGACAGCACACATGCAGAAAGAGTAGCTGATAAAATAGTAAAGGAATGGATTTTAAAATATGGCCCCATGTCTCGACTTGTTTCAGATCATGGTCCACAATTTGAAAACAATTTGATGAAAGCCCTTATGTCTGAATTAGAAATAATACATGATTTTACTACCACATACCACCCTCAAGCAAATGGTTTAGTGGAATGGCTAAATAGAACTCTAATAAAATTGATCAGGGTGGCCTTGTTGTGAGTAGCAGGGAAAAATTGGTGATGTGTAATAGAAGATATTGAATTTTTTTATAATACATCAGTTCATTCCACAACTGGGGTCAGTCTGTTTAAAGCTATGTTTGGGCGTGAAGCATTAACCTCTTTATCCATGATGTATATTAGCTACTCAGAAATTACTTTAGAAAAATATGTAAATCATCTGTTACATGATATGCAGCAAATTCACTTGACCATATGTCACAACACTAATCAATCTAGTATTTGACAAAAGAGAACATTTAATAAAAAGTTATATGGTGAGCCACATCAGCAGGGAGATAAAGTTTTTGCATATCTACCTTGGGTGACAACAGATCACAATCAATTAAGGAAATTAGCCAATAATTGGCAAGGACCATTCACTGTAGAGAAAGTGCTTGACCACAACACTTATATGCTTAATAATGGTAAAACAGTACACTTTCAGAGATTAAAATGAACAATCAAGGATATTGAGAATGTAATCATTGATGATAATGATGAATTTACATTAATTGACAACAGTATCAATGTATTTGAAACTTACAATAATTTAACCAAATTTGCTGAGGAAGATTTTTAAGATACTGATTTTGAGACTGAGATTGCAAATAATTATGGCCAACGTGTTTTACCCTCAAGGGGAGTGTAGCATCATCCCAAAACGAATAGCTGCAGGAATAACGTCGAACGATTATAGTAATTAAAATTAGTTGTAAAAATTAGTTAATGATTCTATTCATTTTTGTAAGATGCAACTAAGCTACAATATTGTGCAAATTAAGAAAAACAGGTTAGCTGATTAAGTAAAAATTTGACAAAGTGAAACGAGCAAAATAACGCTTACAAATGAACAGCCATATTGGCAGACGAATCATTTGAAATTCAAATCGGCAGGTACTTCTAAGATTTTAAATAAATAGCTTTGAATTTGATTAAAAAATTGATGAACAATAAATTCTTCGGAGTTTATTTTATTTACATTTCTTCATTATCTGGTTTGATTATTTAATAACATGTTCAGCTAAGCAAGTTGTGTTGAGTAGTGGCTGGATTCCATCACGGGATCAATTCGAAGGGTCCTTGTGCCAGTCACGAAACCACACTTATGTTATGGTTAGGAGATTTTTTATTCTTGCTTAGTCTGACTATCAATCTATACATGTATGAAATAATGAAAGCCTGAAATGTCTGGATAGTCGAAACCTAAGCATATATATCTATTCTTAATAGTAGGAGACTCAACTATAATCAACCAAATAAATGACTCTACATGTATCATTATTAAATGTAAGTATAGGGAACTGCAATATTATTAATTAAATCACGAAGCCAGTAATTTTACGGTAATGGCTATTTTAATATTGTTTAAATGCAGTTAGTGTCAATGCCGGTTGCTTTATTTAATCAAATCAACAAACAATTTACAACATTGAGTTTAAGTCAGTTACAACTTAACATGAGTGCACACACTGAGCTAAAGTAAGGTTCACACAATTAGTTCAAATTGAGCTGAGGCAGTGGATGCAGTCATCATTCATGAAGAAGAGGAACTGTGCTGTGGTGATCGGCTTCAGGCAGTAGCCCAGAGAAGAATTGAAGAGGAAACGTCACATGGCTCCATCACCTAAACAGTGATAATTAATATTCGATTAACTTAACTAGTTAACAAGAAAGGAAAAGTTTGGCAGTTTGATTATCTAGTAACTCCTCACCCGCAATTTACTGAGTGATAATCATCAATAGTGATACACAGTGCAAATAGGCCAGGTGGAGGATGTTACATGGCGACCGTGACAAATAAGAACAAAGTCAATGGAGAGGAAACACACAGTCATACTTTTTCAAAAAATGCTGAAACAACTCAAAGGAAAAGTGAAAAGGAAGCAACAGAGCAGAGAACGGAAATACAAAGTCAGCAGAGACAGAAAACCCTAACCGCAACAAGTGCAACTTGGACTCTTGGATCGTAACCAAACTGGAAAGCCACTACGACATCAAGAAACAATGACAAACAATAAAAGTAAGAGAGGAAGCGCAAAGAAAGTGATACGAGAACCACCACCCCTATGACGACAAGATTGTTATCCTACCCAAGGAATTCTGACGCAACTCAAACCCCAGAGTCAGTAAAACAAGAATCCTCTTCCAAACCAGGAACCCCAGAAATCATGGAAATTCTGAGAAAAAATAACAAGACTGAGAAATTACTACGAGAAGAAATTGGTCTACTAACAAAAAGGATAGAAGATATCGAATTGGCAAGTGCGGAAACAATCAGGAACATCCAAATCAATATGGATACCAGATTAATAGAGCAAAGTGAAGTGTTTCAAAATGAGATCAAGGCACTTACGAAACAATTAACAGAATCAAACAGTAGATTTCTGGAACAAAATCAGCTTCTGCAAGAGAAGAATAACGTATTAGAAAGGACAAATCGGCAGCTAATAGAAGACAATGACCTACAAGCCGCAGAGATATCACAACTTAAGAGTAAAATAACTAGACTCGAAATAAGTAGAAATGAACAGCCAGCACAACTACAACAGGACTTGCTGGAAGTAGAAAACAGACGATTAATCAAAGACAAAGATCTGAGGCAAGAGGAGATAGCTCAATTAAAAGACAGATTGAGATTATTGCAACTGACCAAGGAACAAGGAAAAATACAGTCCCACAATTTTCAAGTCATAGCTAGAAAGGAACATGAACTGCAAGCCCCACCACTCCATGATCACCTATCAGAAGGTTCTTCAGAAGACGAGAATGAGGCAGAAAAGAAGAAATTCATTGACGAGATCACAAAGGTAATAACCACGCAATTGCGAAAAGAAGAAGGGACAACAAAAAACATGAAACCGAAATACAGCAACTCAATTCTAAACCAGGAAGTAGGAAACAATATGATCCCTTGTAAAGCCACATTACCAAAATTCAATGGCAGAGTAGACGGCTATAACCCAACGTTCGGGGAATGGCTCCAGATGTTTGAATTAACGATGGCAGAAAGAAAGGTGAGCCAACATTCAGCAGCGGCGAGATTCCCACTATATCTGACCAGAGCGGCAGCACAACACTACTTGCTGTTAGACCCGGAAACGAAAACAGACTACGAATTAAACAGACTACGAATTATTGATTGGCGATTTTATAGAATACTATGGAAACGAAAGTTTTAAGAACCAATATAGAATAATTTTAAATGGAACCAAGATGAAAAAGACAGATGACATCCGCAATTACATACAACAGGTCGAGAGGCTGGTCACATTCAGCTCAAGAGAGAACCAATACTCGAAATATGATCTCTTTTCGCATATTTGTAAAGGGATGCCCGAAAATATAAGAGCACAATTTGAAATCAAGTGTGATGTAGACGACAAATTGGAGAAGATGATCAGGAAAGCAGTGGACATACAAGTTATAATTGAAAATAACGGGAGAATAAACAAAAAGGCAGCTTGGCATAGAGAAACACCAACATGGAGAAACAACCTCAAACCGAAAAGCACAACAAAAACGTATGAGACAGACAAACAGGAAAAAAAAGAGTAAAAACTAGAGACGGAAAAACTAAGAAGGTTCGTGAAAAAGACATTAAATGTTATAATTGTGGAAAGAAAGGACATAAGAGAGACGAGTGCCACAAACAAATAAACATGATTGGAGAAGAACAAGGGTACTTTGAAGAAGAAGATTTGATAGAATCGGAGGGGGAAACAAATGAAGAACCCCAAACTGAAGAGGAATCGGAAAACTAAGTGGAGCGCCAACTCCTAAAAACCGCGCAGCAGTAATGATTATGGCAAACATGGATATGGTGAATACAATGACAATATCGGTTAACAGAATAATGATAAAAGCAACCATTGATACAGGAGCAGCAACCTTGATAATTACAGATGACTGCGCAACAAAGTTAGGGTTCTCAAGAGAGGACCTCACCAAGTGTAATAAAAGACTTATCAACGCATCTCAATATATTGATACCAAGGGAATATTCGAAGCGGTGCAGCTAAGAGTGGCAAACACTATGTTTGAACAATCACTAGTAGCAGTGGATATGCACAATAACATGCTACCATACAAAATAATTTTGGGAGACAACTTCCTTATAAAAAACAAATGCGTTATCAATTATGCAGATAGAACAATCAAAGTCAAAGAGGAAGAGATTGAGATCAAAGAAGAACAGGGCAGAGACAAACCAATCACGTTAGAATTACAGGAAGTTATACATCTGCAGCCACATCAATGGAAAATGTATGAGATCGAAACAGAGGAAACAATCACAGCCAATGTAATGATCTATGAGAACAAAGGAATAAACACGAAAAGGGTGTCAATGCCGTCAAGTGTATGTGCAGTGAAAAATGGAAAGGGTAAGATTCCAATTCTCAACCCAACAAATCAGAATGTAAACTTAAAGAAAATCACACATAAGGATATTTGGAAAATATGTGAAATCAAACATCAGATTGATTTGGAAAGCATTGGAGGACGAAGATGGAGCCAACAACTTGTACTGTCGATTCGAGGACTTACAAGTGGAAGCTCAAAGTACTCCACATGGCCGACTCAAGGGCAAGTGGACTAACACCATCCAAGTCGCGAGTACTCCAAAAGGCTGATTCAAGGGCATAGGGATGAAAGCAACTGATGACGAATACAAGATCCCAGACATTGAGAACGAGAATTATCAACATCTGAGCAAAGAGGAGATACAACTGCTAAGAAATATTCTAAGACGACATAAACGAATATTCAACTATGGAGAGATAAGTGTGGGGCAGGCAATAGGGGAGAAACATAAGATAATAACAACCATGGACAAACTGATAAAACTCCCCTGTAGAAGAGTGCCCGAACAAATGAAGGATGAATACAATCGAATACTGGAAGAATTGATAGACAACAAAATTATACGTCCAAGCGAGAGCCCCTATGCAGCACCAATGGTGTTTGTGAAGCAGGGAGAAAAATACCGGCTGTGCATTGATTTTCAGAAGTTGAATGAAGTGACAAAGAAAGATTCCTATCCTCTGCCAAGAATAGAGGACATGTTATACGAAGCAAGTAAGCACAAATACTTTACGACATTAGACTTGTGCAAGGCTTATTGGCAAGTGCGGACGGAGGAAGACAGCATTCATAACACCGTACAGGCTGTATGAGTGGATCTACATGGCGTTTGGATTATGCAACACGCCAGCGACGTTCCAAAGATACATAACAAAAGTCCTCAAAAATAAAACACATAGAATGGAGGATGGCATCGAATCATACATCGACAATATAATCTTAACAAGTGATACAGTTCGAGAGCACATAGAGAAACTGGATAGAACATTGACAATCTTAGGGAAAGCCAGACTCTGAATAAACAGCAACAAATGCGAGATCCTAAAGGAAAAAATCGTCTTCTTAGGAAGAACAATAGAAAAAGGCAGAATATCAATGAAAGAAAATGCAAGAGAGATGATACGGAGAATAGAGAAACCAAATAACAAGAAGGATATCCAAAGGATAATGGGTTTCTTTAACTATTATGGCACATTCATCCCCAACATCGCAGGGAAAACCGCGAAAATGACAAAACTCATGAGAAAATCAGTACCATTTGTATGGACATGGCAAGAACAGGAGGAACTGGACAACATTAAGGAAGAACTAGCGAAACTGCCATCACTTAACACACCAGATTACAATGAGCAGTTTATATTAGATTGCGATGCAAGTAAGGTCGCCATAGGGGCAATGCTAGGACAGATGAAAAACGGAAAAGAGGTACCAATACAATTCTTCAGCCGCAAACTACGGGCAAGTGAAGAGAACTACGGATCCACCAAAGTAGAAATGTTAGCCCTAGTTGAGAGTATTAGAAAGTTCAGACATTTCCTAATCGGGAAAGAATTCCGAGTATGCACCAACAACAGCGGCCTCGCATGGCTAAAAAAGTTCTCGGGAGACAAATCAGGCATTGTATCCCAATGGATAGAGTACCTCAATGAATTTACATTCACGATAGAGCATCAAAAAGGCACCCTACATAGCAACGCAGACTTTTGGACGTCGCTACCAGAGTATCAAAGAGATGCAGAAAAGACAGATGGAGAAAAACAACAATTCCAGTTCCTACCACACAACCAATACGATGAGCTACCAGAGATTAACGTAGACAAGAAAGGGCAAATGGTATTACCAATCATGATAAAGGAAGAGATCTCCGAAAAGGAGATAATAGACAAACAGCAAGACGACGTGATCCTTAATGAAATAATAAGTAAATTGAAAGAATCGCGATACCAGAGTATTTTAAAAGAGACCTTATATGGCGGATACACGAAAAAGGCCACCTCGGAATAATGCAGACAGAGAAAAACATTCAATGGACGATTTATCACAACAGCAGTAAGGAAGGTAATCAAAGACATCATTAATAAATGCACGACATGTTTGTTACACAACAGTCAATGATTCCCAACACAGAGAGCACCGCTAGAAAAGATAATAGCCACACAACCGAACGAAATAGTCCATATCGACTTAGAACAACTATCAAAAGATAACGAGGGGTACCAATTCCTATTGGTGATGGTGGACAATTTCACAAAGTATGTGAGAATGATCCCAATGAAGAACACGAATGTGGAAACCACAGCAGAAATAGTAATGAAGGAATGGATACTGTGATTCAGGCTGATGGAAACGATTATATTGGATGAGGGACCACAATTCGAGAACAGTCTATTCCAGGAGAGCACTGTTGGAAAAAATAATCGAGACACACAACTGAATGAAATAGTTCACGTCAACTTGGAACAACTGTCAAAAGATAATGAGGGGTACCAATTTCTACTAGTGATGGTGGATAATTTCACGAAGTACACAAGGATGATCCCAATTAAAGACATGACTGCAGAAACCACAGTGGAAATGGTAATGAAAGAGTGGTTATTATGATTCAGGCCAATGGAAACAATCATATCAGAAAAAGGGCCACAATTTGGAAGTAGACTATTTCAGGAAATGGCCAAGATGCTAGAGATAGTGAGTGAACAAACTACAGCATACCACCCGCAGGAGAATGGCGTGGTAGAAAGATTAAACAGGACTCTGATAAAGCTAATAACAGTAACAACAACGAGGATCGGCGGGAATAAATGGAGAGAGGTGATCGAGATGATAGAGTACTTCTACAACACGTCGGTACACTCAACAACAGGAATCACCCCGTTCAAGGCAATGTTCGGCCCATGGACTGCGAGCTGAGCACCAGCAGATTACCTTTACGGATGAGGCAGATAGATATCTCCTCAGAAACAACATCAGAGCATACGGTAAGATCAAGAGAGAGAGAAAAGCGAATGTCTAAAATCGATGGGGAAACGTTGCACCCCTATTTTATGGCAACCACAAAAATGCGGCACAATGCGTTTGAGAAATTGTCTCCAGAAACAAAAACATTAATTAGGAAAACTGCCAAAATGGAAGGGAGCATCTTGCCAATTCTATTAGATGCAGACAATCGGCCAAAAGTTAACGTATTAATCAGCTACCCACAAGAATTAAATGAAACAATTGATAGGCCGTACATGAGAAGTACAACTCATATGACATTTAATGAAGATTTCACACTAGAGACGGCGCAAGCACTCATGGCGTATAAGGAACAGATAGCGAAAATCCCGGAGATAAATCTAGACGAAGAAAATTTAACGATCATACACGTGCTAAGAGAAAAAGAATACAATAAGAATCTACAAAAACAAATCGACCAAACAGTTCGGATGGCGAGAGTACAACAAACAAGAATAGTCATCATAGTGATGAGAGAAAATCTGGAGGAATTACCTCAATATCTAAAGGATTTAGTACTACGGACAGAAGGTTTCTTCCCATGGGAGAAGAAAGAATTCACAATCTCCGAGCTGATCCATTTCGATTTACAAATTGACTACTGGGCGCAGATATATGGAATAATGATAGATCACAGCATAGCAATAGACCTGTTCCAACAAACNAAAACAGTAGAAATGTTACAGGGAAACGAAGGATTAGAAAAAGCCATGACACTCTTCATCAAGTGCAGCATGACGCAACGCCAAGAACATTTAAAAGAAATTCAAAACGTATGGGCCAACATGAAATTGCAGAAAAAGATAGATGAATCATGGCCAGAAATCAAAATAGAGGCACCAGCAGGTAAATACCACAAGACAGTGGAGATGGTATTGGCAGAGATCAATCAAGCATACGAGCTAAACACAAAGAAGGATTTCCGTAAACTTATATTGGAAGAAAAGAATGCGCCAGAGATCAGATACAGGACGTCCGTGTGGCTCTTAGCAATACTGCTCACAGAAGATAAAGATCTCAGATTACCTATAGCAAGGAGCCAAAGAGTAAAGCTCACAAAGGCAAAGAAGTTCGAAATCACGTTATCACCAATGAACACGCAGACAAAGAATTGGATGTTGAAAGGACACGTTGAAAAAATTGAATCGCCAGACAAAAATGAGA
>CABFPE010001041.1:132427-143673 GCA_900660155.1 Hofstenia miamia | reverse complement strand
AAATTTGAAAAAATTATTGAGGTCATGTCTAAGCCAGTCCCATTAATAATATGGAATGATTGATTTTAATTGAATGCGCAGTGTTTTTTTAAATAGCACAATTGGTGTAGGAAGGGAAGAACAAGTAGAACATTCCTCCAAAATATCATTAAGTTTGAAAAAATTATTGAGGTCATGTCTAAGCCAGAACCATTAATAATACGGAATGATTGATTTAAATAGACTTCGCAGTGCTTAACTAAACATTTCATGATTTCTAAAGAATGTCATGATTCAATCACAACCTGATAAAAACCAGCGCGTTTATTATCATGAGGTGAAAGCAGTTGCACTCAAAACGAATATAACAGCATTTATTTACTCACCAAATTAACAGCATTACACACTTTGCTTAGCTGAAAACAGTTCACTATTGCATTTGTAAAAGAAAGTTGGGAGTGGGTATTGTTTTAGACTACTTAGCAGCTGAAACAGTTAGTATTTGAAGTTCTGAATGTTAAAATAATAAAGTAATTGTAGTGACATTTTACATGAAACCTCATTGCCAATCTTTTCCGCAATCTCTTCAAAAGCTACCCAACAAACTGAAACTTCGAAAACCTGAAAAGTATTTGTAAATATTATGCAAAAACTTGAAAAGTATTTGTAAGTATTATGCAAAACTTGCAAATTATTTATAAAAATCATATACTTAAAATTGTGTTAATAAGCCTATGCTCTATTTATGTTTATTTGAATATATGCAATTGTAACAATGTAATTCAAGTTGGAAAAAATAAACATATATAGAAATATATTTTAGCTGTTCAAACACATTAATATGGCACATTTTATAAAAATTCACAGAACATTGTTACAGGTATTATAAAATATTTCAATATATAAAATACTAAACTAATATGATTTACCTCATTACTTCATTGTACTGCTATGGTTGCAAAGTAGAGAAAAAGACGAGCACCTTACTATGTTTTTCCTCAACACACGTTTTGTAGTCAATATAAATGGACAATTTGCTCAATCAAATAAACATGAAATCAAAGCTGTTTAAATACAAATATAGACTTTAGATATCAGCCTATCAGATTCCGAGAGTAATGAATTAATACCTTTTATTCTTGAATGTCTGTGCTGTGAAATTAAATATTTTAATGGAATTTCCCTTGATTTCAAGGGTGAATTCAATGCAATTTTGGTCAATTAATTTTTGAAGTTTTTAGAATCAGTAGCTTTCGAATTTAAACAAAATCCGAGAGTGATGGAACATTATATGATATTGCTTGTTCATTAAAGCCAAAAATAAATTTTATCAATGAATTAAGATAGCTAATAAATCATATTTTAAAGCGCCATCTATAGACAAGGAAAATCTTACTACAATACTATTTCGTGTAATGAAGAACCACTGCAAGGTACAAAAATTTTATAAAATGCATATACTAGCAAGCATTGAATTATCAAATTATCAACACATTTTTCTTTTAATAGAAGTAAAAAAATAAATAGAAAGTTGGTTATGATAGAAAATGCCAAAAAATATTTTCAAACTTTCCACAAAAATGATACTTTTGTAAGGTTGGGCTGACATGTTTCCCAACTGATGCCTAAGCATAAGCCCTTAGTGCAAAAGTGGTGATAGTTGTACTTTATTCCCCATGAAGACAAGATGTTTCTTTTTATTTTCAAGATTGCTTTGAAAAAAAATTATTTTAAATATAATTTTAGCTATCTATATTCGTTAAGATCATTGATTAGTAACTAATAATTGACGTAGAACATTAATTTTTTTATTGATAATTGGCTCAAACAGCCCTATAAAAATTTAGAAAATAAAATTTAGAAAAACAGTACAAAAAACCTTGTTTTCAACATGCCAATACTGTTTTAACTCATAGAAATCACTAGCCTGCTGCAGACTCATTTTGATCTTTGAGACCGCCAGTTGGTCAAATGTTGAGTTTTCGTGATTATGCTTCTTCACTAATTTGACAAAAACACATTTTTTCATCAAATAACAATTTCCAAATAAATTTTCCAGTAATCCAATGTGTTAAAATTCCGTTACCGACTGTCTGAGACGAACTTATGTGTACTTGCTGTTTTGCTATGACTGACGGTGTAGAAAAATAAATAAATACCGGTTTTGGAAGGCAACAAAAACTTTGATTCGGAAATTTAAATAATTTATCAATGATTTTGTGAATTTTATTCAAGAAAATTCGACTATTACAAAAACTCATCATGGAAATTTGGCATTTTAAACATTACAAGCATCACATAATCACATATAATATAACAGTTTGTATTGAAAACTTAATTACATGACTTTTAAAACAATAGATTTTGCTACTTACAGCACTTGCATATTTTCAAACCCTTTAACAACACTTGTACGTTTCAATATGTTTTACAAGTTTTACAAGTTTCCTTTATTTGGATATCTGCACAAATATGAAATATTCAAAAACATTTTTAAATATAATTAAAGTACATTTAGATATGATTGAAAAAACGCTTAGAAATACCTTAAAAGCTTAGAAAATTTTCACAATGTGCATTTTAAAATTTAGAAACAGCTTAGAAGACATTTAGAAATGTTTTAAAATCGTTTATATATTGTACTTTGCAATTATAATTCTTTAGAATAATAGTCTCATAAAGATGTGAATTGGAAAATTTTAAAATATAATTCAATAGAAAAAAATGTAATATATTGTTATATTAAATAAAATTCATTAATTTTTACTATATAAAATTTTAGGATGAGAATGCCATTGAAGAAGATTTCAATGACATGGTTGTTTTGGATGTCATATCTTATGCATGGGATAAGTTTATAATGTTAACTAAAAATATAGAGAGTGGAAAAATTTCTTTAAAAATATGCTTCCTTAGAGAAAATGTGTTGATGCATTTTACAACTTTAGAAAACTGCTGTTATGCATACTGTAGGAATTACATGACAAACATACGAAATCATCATGAAGTTCTTCTTTTATATTGTGCACCAAATTGCATAGTCAATAAACTCGTTTCTTTGAACTTGGAATCTGAAACATCAACTTTACAACACTTAAGTTTTTGTGATGTAAATGAACTTGCAATTATTAAATCAACTCAGAAAATAATTTTTGACAAAGTTTACTTTTACACAAAAGGCAACATACTTTTTAAGTATGATATTGTAACTAAACTCTATTCAAAATATTTTCCTAATTTACCAGATACTGCTGATTTTATGGATATTGGAGGTGAGGATTTCGTTGCTTTTAGTGGCTTATTTTTAAAAGGAGTTCATCTGTTTTCTCTAAAGGAAAATAATGTTTTGAAATGTCTAGATGATAACTGCTACTCTGAAATATTATTTACTGGAAGAGAACGTAAAGAATATTTTTTAGCATGCACAAGCAATTCTATTCAAGTTTACAAAGATCTTACTTCTGCTAATGTGCTTAGCAAGAAACTTAAAGAAATGAGTAATATTCCCAACCAATTGTTTATTAAAGACATACATTATCAACATGCATTGGTTACAAATTGCCAAAATTCATATTATGGTACTTTAAAATATATAAATTTACAAAGTTGCGGAATAATATACGAAACAGGCCACATAGCTGGTAGATGTGTTGATGCTGTGAGTTGTTCAGAAAATGACTACATTATTGCAATTGTTGAAAAGGACGATACATACCAATTAATTAAAATTTTTAATGGCGGAAGGAAAATAGTCAGGAATATGCGTGATCTTCAGTTTATATTTTCAATTGAAAGACGATGCTTAGCTATATTAATTGATGAATCATTTTTCTTAATGGGATGCTTACCAGACACTGGAGAAAGAAATTTCATATGCGTCAGCAATGATCTTAAATTTGTTAGAAAGCCCGATTTTCTTTCAGAAATTAAGCGTCATTTGCCTCAATTAGATGATATATTACTGATGTGCTCAAGCAAACAATGCCTGTTCTTTTACGTGACAGGAAATTCCATCTTAAGATATAATCAAGAAACAAGATGCTCTGATAAAAAGCAGTTAAATAGTGTATCTGTTTACTGTGAAACTAAAGTTTGTTATATGTGTGCAAATAGAACATCTGATTTAATTGCAGTTAGCTATGAAACAAGTGAAGTTAAAATTTATTCATTTGATGAAGAAGAAGTGCTACTCACAATTACACATGAAGATATGTCTGAAGAAATAGGTATATATTGAGGAACAAATTTCACAAATATGACCTATATGCAAGTGAAAAAATATTGATAACAAATTATGTCTGCTTTGCTTTAATTGATTTAAAAAAAATCTTAATAGCATGAATTTTGAAATACAAATATGCTATGACACATTCTGAATAGCATCAGCCGCAAATATCTTCCATCAACCCAAGGATACAATCCCACATCGAAATTTGGGAAAATTCTTAAATTTATGCAAATAAAGATAAATATTGATAAAGCACGTCATATATTTGAAAAAAATTCTGTTAGGAATCTAACTTGAATAAAATATTTGAACTAAAAGCAAAGTGCTTGTTTTAAAAACTTAAATTTTGAATCATATGAGGACCATTTTTGGGACCTTTTCATTTGCAAAATAAGATTTAGGAAAATGCTTAATGGAAAAAATAACTTTATCATTTATGAAGTATTTGATATTAGTTTCATTAATATTTCACCTTAAATTGCCTAAAGTCCTTTATGAAGACAAACTGTTTTTCGACAAGCAATTTTCTTCCCATTTATTATGAAATTTGGAAATACTGAAGTATGAACGTATCCAATAATGAAAATATTAGCTGAACTCCAAATGTTACTCTAATTTTCCAATTTCTAAAAGCCTTTCAATTTTCACAATTCCTAATGTTCATAAACAGGAGGTTGAAGTGCCATGAATGCAAAATAAAACCTAACTATTTTTATTTATGTCAATGCTTCTTGATAATTTTTGATGTATTATAAATATCATTTATAAATTTATTCTCAACAAGTAATCGCAGTTCTAGTTTTAAAACGTGTTGGCATTTGCATTTCCAAAATAAATTTAGGATAATGCCTTTATAGAGGACAACTTGTTCTCTAAATTTTCAAGCAAATTTCTCCCCAACTAATATGAAATTCGGACTTCCTTAAATATATGGACGAATCTATTAATGCATAATTGATTTTGAAAATTTTGCACTATTTTTCATTAGGAATTCCAATTTTATAAAAGCCTCTTAAACTTTCACCATTCCTAATGTTCATAAATATTAGATAGTTCTAGATAATTTTTGAAGAATTTCCAACATCAGATATATAAATATATTCTCAAGAATTAATCGCTGTTCTAATGTTAACAGTTATTACCCTTAGACTATGAATAATGATCAGAGTCTAATTTATCCACATTTAGGAAAATGTCATTTTAATATTAATAAGTGACATTTTGTCTGTAAAATAAATTTCTTATTTTGAGATTTTAAGCTAAATAATTGATTATTAATAAATGCTAGTAAACACTTTTACCATTTATGTAACCTAAAGATTCCTCAATAATATACTTATCTAGTTGTACCTACGAGTATGTGCTTCACAAGTGGTAATGTGATTGCTGTCCAATATGGTGTTGCACTAAAATTTTTTGAAGTTTGCACAGGCATTTGTACTGATAAAATAGATCGTAAAGGAGAAATAACAGAATTTTCAGAATCATCAATCTTGGTTTATAAGAATAAAACTGTTGACACTGAGTTTTCAGTTATTAACCATGATGGTTTCAGCTTTGATATTGGCAGCAAAGCAGTAGTAAGAGACTTTTGCCAATTTGAATCAAAAAAGTGTACAACGATTTTATATGATTATAATAAAGATCTTCTTTTTGTTGTGTGTA
Organism: Hofstenia miamia; assembly: GCA_900660155.1. Lineage (NCBI taxonomy): Eukaryota > Metazoa > Xenacoelomorpha > Acoela > Hofsteniidae > Hofstenia > Hofstenia miamia. Next base: position 137,801 of record CABFPE010001041.1, on the reverse strand, counting down.
AATGCCGCAAATCATTGCAATTAACAACTATTCAAACAAATGGTGATTTCCAATATCCAACTCAATGCCTTGGTAATTTTGATAGGACTAATGTAGATTCAGCATTGCTTAATTGTGGTGAGCTTATCACTAATTTGGGGATGGCATTGAAAACATATTACATTGCAAATCTTAAAAAAATTCAAAGGAGACCAATAAAAGGAATTTCAACTCCAATTGATGTGATGTGCTCAAACTTTACTCAAGATTATTTATACTTTATTGAAGAAAAAGACAAAATCTTACATAAATTTAACCATGTTTCTGATACTCATGATACATTTCCATTTGAAATGCGTAATAAAGTTACTTTTATGGCAGTAAATGACAATGACCAATATGAATATGTGATTCTTGGCAGTAGGGATGAATTGAAAATATTTGAATTACATGATAAAAAGAATATTTTCTTTCAGCATCCAAGAATATTGGAAGAAGCATATATGTCAGCCACTTTTTTAAATAGCGTATTCGTGGCTGTTTCAAGCATAGGTTGTATAAAAATATTTAATGTTTATAGGAAAATTTGCTACTGTACATTAGAAATATTTGGAAGATTAGAACCATATGAAAATTTAATTTCGTCTATTACCAGAATAACTACTTCCTCTCTATATGCTATAACTTACTACAAAAATAAGATTGACAAGATAGACTTTAGTATATTCCAAAATTGTGAAATGCACTATGATAAAGATAATACTTCAAATCATGAGATTACTGTCCTCTATGAAGACATTGCTGTACTAAAAGATGTAATCTATGATGCATCAGAGCAATGCACCTATACATTACTGCAACCGCGAAAAATATTTCTTTTGAAGATATCAAATGATGGAACTATACATGAATTCATAATTAACAATGGAAATATCACCAGTAATCAGCCATTGCATTTACTCCCCTCCGGAAACCTTCTTATATGCTTAGAAATTAATAAATCCAAGGAGTTGATTGAAGTCTTTAATGATTTATCAGATTTTACTAAAAAGGAAATTAGTTATTGTGATTTGAATTATGTTTCGCTAATTTCTACAAGTCCCTGTAAAGAATATATTTACTTTTATTCAGATATTAGCTCTGTGATCCACAGACACCACATAGCAGAAAATTCACAGCAAACATCATCAATTCAATCAAAACATGGAGCTGATTACATGGCAGTATCTAGTAATTTAGATGATATTGTATTTAGTATAGAAGGCAACATTGACATATTTTCGTTTAATAATCAAAGTTTTAAAGGTAGGATAAATCTTACGAATGCTGCGTTTGGTGTTTGTTTCTTAGAAGAATATTTAGCTGTAGTGGCCAGTAATGGATTTCTTCACAAGATTAATACCAAAACAAATGAAATCATAGACAGTATTGAAATGGACATTGATTATTTTTGTTTTTACTCTATTGCAACTCATTCAACGTCATCTGTGATAACAACTTCATCAAAAGACGTTATTTGGAAATTACTAAAAGTTGAATTTAATTAGACATAAGCTCTTATTCTCTTTTTGGTATATACATGTATGATATATTACATTTTCTTAACACAATTTTTTTCCAGTGATATTTAGTTGTATTTTTAATTTCATTAATTTGACATATGCATATTGCCTAAGAGCTAGAGTACACATTATAATTGATAAAGTTGATATGCACACCAAAGTCTTTAGTTTAATGAATATAGCATCTGTTTAGTGTCAATAATTTTTAGAATACTATGTATAAATTTAAAAAAAGTTGTGTTTGATAAAGAAAATCCAGATTCTCTTAAGCCTTTTTCTACTAGTGTTTCTTTTAAGGAAAAATATCGATTTGTTAAATATTTTGTCCAAGCCTAGTAAAAAATATAAAAAACCTTTGATACAGATTTGTGCGTATTCATGGAATGATAAAGTTTTGTGATAAGAATTATTCATAAGTCTGAAGTTTTTATATAATAAAATATTTTTTTTCAATGAGACATCCAATTTTACTAAAACATTTAAATTTTTCCATGCATATTATTTAGATAATGAGTCAGTCTAATGCTCATGGAAGCAACAACTACCCTAAAATAATGTGTTTTCTAAAAAAAATAGCTTGAGCCTCTACATGTCATTCAAAATTGAAAATTTTTTGACAAAAATTAAAGAAAATTAACTTTTTAGTTAATATTTACAGAATTTTTATAGATTGCCAAGTTTTATTGAAAAAATCAATTTTCAATTAAAAAAAATTAATAAATTTCCATTTTAAATGCATCAACTGTTGAAAATTTACCAATTAAAAATGATACAAATTTTTTTATCAATCTACTAATTTCACTTTGATGCTATAAAAATAATATATTTTTGCAAGGCAAGAATAAAATCATGGTTTCATATAGTTTAGTGCCAATAAGGTCGTCTATGAGTACCTTTCTCATAATAAATATATATCACTCAATATGCTGTAAGAATAATTTACTCATGATTGCTTGGCTAAATCATTTTCATTTACTCAGTATTGTTAATTAGTAATGTCATGTTATTAAATGGTTAATTGGTAATAACAATGAAAATGCTTTCAATATGTGCAAATTATTACAGAAAATTTTGTTTTCACAGAAATCTCACCTTACTGCTAATTTATATATAGTAAGAGAATTCCAAGTTTGTGTAATATTACTTAATGTGTGATTGCATAATTGGATTTGTGTTGTAGCACATAATAGACATTTGTTGTTCAGATCTTGCATTTGAACTGATATTAATAAATACATATTAGATGTGATACTATTGAAATTTATCAAAGTTTTACTCATTTTTTATTGATTTTTTACAAAGTTTTATCGAAAATCTATTAAATTAATTTGCAAAAACTTGCAAAAAAATCAATAAAAAATTAATTATTTAATAAAATTTCCATTTTTGATCAACATGGGTTGTTCAGGAGTAGTAAGGAAAGTCCTGGTTTGATATATACGGTATTCTATAAATGATAATTTTTTAATGACTTTTTACAATTTTCTATTGATTTTGCTATCAAAAAAGACGTTTTTTAGAAATTCTGGATTTGGCAGCCAGGGGTAAAAAACTGCAGTTATACCCATATAAATAATTATTCAATTATACCCCCTTTTTAACTATTTACCATTATATTTTTGAGCAATTTTTTGCATTTTTTATAAAACTAGCCTTTTCCGGACATCCCAAGAGTTCTTGCAGCCACTTGTTCAGAATTTTTACATGAAATCAGTACTTCTACTTTTAATTACACACTATTTCTTAAGCAAAACATAAAACCTTTCAGATGTCTAAGCAAAAGGTTTTTCTTTAGGAAATTGCAAGTATTTTAAATTGAATAGCAATAGCCCCTACCCAATCCATATTCATTGTAAAATCGACCATAACTGTCATGGAGAATTGAAGGTGTATGACAACATTGGATACTTCCAAATAAATATTCAAATAGGTTTGTTAAACATCCTTCTCTTGGTCCAATCAAACCAATTTCCTGGTAAAATTTGTCTAATATGTCACTTATAGAAATGGTATTGTCAAAATTAGCCATATAAAGACATTGGTAAGCTAATGTAACATCCTCTACCAGGCCTTTGTCATCGTGCATTATTATTATTAATTATCACTTGATTAATGGCGGGTAAGGATTTACTAGTTTAATAGACTGCTAAATGTTCCCTCTTCTTTTAGCTAGTTACCCTAACTGAATAATAACTATCACTGTTTAGGTGACGGAGCCATGCAGTGTATTCTCTGATTGACTCCACACAACAGTTCCTCTCCTTCATTAATGATTGACCAAGTTCGTTGCACCATCTCTGCTCAATGGACATTAATTATGTGTACCTTACATTAGCTTAGTGCATGTACTCATGTCAAAGCAATACTGACTTAAACTCATGTTTTTGTAAAGTGTTTGTTGAACTGAATAAGTAAAGCAACCAGGCATTGATACTAGCTGCACTATTTAATATCAAACTAGCCATTACCATAAAACTATCAGCTGTTAATAATAAATTAACTAACTGCAGCTTCCTACACTTACATTTAATAGTAATACATATAGATTCATTTATTCAGTTGATTATAGTCAAGTCTCCTAATTTTTATAATACAGATATAACCCTAATTGTCAGCTATCCAGCCATTTTGTGAATCTCTTATAATATACTTGTAATGATTGATAGTCAGACTAAGCAAGAATAAAAAAACTCCTAATCTGTAACTTAAGTGCGGTTTTGTGACTGGCACAAGGACCCTTCGAATTGCTCCCATGATGAGATTCAGCCACTACTCAACACAACTTGCTTAGCTGAACATTTTAATAAATATCAAACCAGATAAATGAAGATAATAAATCAAAATAAACTCCGAAGAATTTATTGTTCATCAAATTCCATTTAAATTTTCAGCTATTTATTTAAAAATTTTTAAGTACCTGCTGATTTCAAAATTTGAATTAATCTTCTGCCAATTTGGCTGTTCTTATGTAAGCATAATTTCGCTTGTTACAATTTGTCTAATATTTCTTAATCAGCTACTGCATTTTTCTCATAATGTGCATATTGTGACTTAGTTGCATAATACAAATGAATAAGATATCAAACTAAATTTTACAATCACTTATAATCAATTTTTCGATCACTGCTAATCTTTTCAATGCTATTTCTTTTGGTTTGCAGCTTGTTCTTTTGGATGATGCTACACGCCCTCCTCAGCTTGCGTAATGAACAGCACAGGTTGTTCCCTGTGTACAAGAGTGTCGGCCTTTCTTACGAGTGACTCTGCTTTGTTATCTTCCCATGTTATCACCGCATATTCCAATTGTTTTGACATTTTTAATACTGCCTTGCGCTCAGTTGTCACAGTGTTTGCATATTTCAGAAATCGTGTTTCCCTGATGTTCTCTGCTATTGGTGTGAGTTCTCGTAGTTTATTCATTTTTCATGAGAAAATTTCGAAGTATTTCTCATATAAGCAGATTCCTTTTAGTCCTATTAGGAGCGTCATCTGCGCACTAAATAAGCTTTGAGAATCACAGGATTTAACTTAGGACAATTAAATTTTTGTATTTTAAAGTTATGTCTCACATATTTTATAACTTCTTTTGGACAGGTTAATTCATGTTTCCTTGTTTCATTAAAACAACCATTGATTGCACTCCATAAGATTTCTCATTTTCTCCTATCTTGGTATTATTTACTGTTTTCAGTATAATTGGTTCACTTACAATTTGAACTCTTTTACTCATTTATATATAAGAGATTAGAAAAAATTAATTTCAAAAATTTGTCTTTGGAAGGAAATATGTCAAATTTTGCAAACTAATCCATTTTATAGGTCCTGTGTCACTT
>CABFPE010001041.1:81252-93319 GCA_900660155.1 Hofstenia miamia | reverse complement strand
GAAGATCGCAAAAAATATTTTCAAAAACGCACATACAGTGATGTAGTTCAATCACCAAAATTTAACACTATGGAAATTAAACAGTTATTGCAAAGACTAATTTCGATTTATGAAAATGCTTAACAAACGCGAAAAAACTATAACTAAAACAAAAATGATATTCTCAAGAATACGCCAAAGCCAAAAAAAGGAGATATCAAAATTTGTAAGATTTTTTTACTTTTATTTAATGTATATTATCACTCAATTGTTTCGCTGGAAATCATTTTTTCACTATAGAAAATGTTCATTAATATTATTATTAATCCAATCAGGTGATATCCATTTAAATCCAGGCCCTAAGATTTTTGATAGTAGTCAAATGAAATCAGTTATAAGAAATTTTCCAAATAATATTAAAATAGTATATTTAAACACAAGAAGTTTAGCTGCCCACAGACATGATGTTAATGAAATTTATGAAACTATGGATGAAAACACTATCTACGCCTATACTGAGACATGGCTTGATAATAACTCCACAGAAATGTATAATTTTAACAAAAGCAAATACACTAGTTTTAATAAAACTAGAGGATCGCGAGGAGGTGGAATCATGCTTTTAGTACCAAAATTTATGAACCCTATCAGACAAGAAAAACTAGAAACGATGCATGAAAACTTTGAAAGTCTCTGGGTGGAGCTAAAAGGTGTAAAGCAAAATAAAATATCTGCATTAGTAAATTTAAGTTATTATTATTATTATTATTATTAAGAGAGTTTATTGAACAGAAAATTGTTGAGGTACAAAATGCAAAGCAAATGAGAAAAGATGTTATCTTATTAGGTGACTATAATATTAATTATTTTTTGAAAAATGAAGCAAAATTGATTGATCAATTGTGTAATGAACTGAACTTTAAATTAATAAATATTTCTAAGCCCACATGTGCAGGCTTGTTAATAGATTATCTATTAACGGATTCTGAACTAATAAATTTTTCAACATATTGTGATGAAAAGGGAAGTCTAAACAAAGATTTTAAAATTCAATGTTGGAGAATTTTCATAATTTCATATTCTTGTTAAATTTAAAATTGCTAAATCTCAAAAAGACTTAGTTGTTTGAATTAAAGGTTGTGTAATCCTTTGTATGCCAAACCTAAAGAGGTTTTATTCTGTTTATAATTGCTCATATTATGGAAAAAAAGGAATACTTAGAGGGTCTCTTGAATAAATATCATGTTTATGTTAAAGATTTCAAAGGAATGCTGGCCTGCAGATTGGTTGTTTGGTAATAGGGCACATGACCATTAAATCATTAACATATTTTTCAAAATTATTTTTATTGACTGTTTAGTTTTTCATTGTAATTCAGTAATTTGCTGCAATTGTGAGTCTGCTCTATTTTTGCAAGGCAGACATAGATAGTGAAACAGAAGTTTTTAAGAGACTAAAATCTTTAGTTGGATAAGTTGATTTGTTTGACACTGTAAGTTTCTAATTGATAATCTTGGTTCATTAAAAATCTGTTCTCACTACATTTGGTGACATCTTGGAGATAAAATTTTCGGAAATAACAGGAAAATTAATAAAAATTTGTTTTGCTTATTAAATAGATTAAGGACTCATGAAAAATAAAGAAACTTGTTGGAGTTTTGGAGAGATAGTTTAAGAAATATAATGTGATGAAAATTTGTCTGTAAAGTGGTTGAATGTTATAGGAAATAGTTTAAATAAATAGTTAGTTGAAGGTAATAATCTAAACACTTACTTTTAGGTTTTCAGTTAAGAAATCATGGTGCAGAGACTATTAATGCCACCTACAAAATTCTATTTTATAGAAATGGAGAGCTTTTTGGAATGGAAGCACACCTTGACAATACTGTGTGATCTGAAAGTGTGGCAAGATCCTGAATGAAATCAAGGCTGGTTATTTAGCTCTATCTTTAAAGGGACATGCAAAAAGTATTTATACAGCATTGCCTTTAGATGTTAGACAAGTAAGAACAGATAATGACTATGATAACTTAATTGAAATATTATCCAAGAAGTTTATTTCAAACTTGCAAGTGACGAGTGAAATGATACTTCATGCCAGGAAGCAATTAGAGAAATAATGTCTTTTAGATATTTCCAAAGAAATATTCAGATTATCTGTGAAAGCATATCTGACGTTTCAAGTATGGACTGCAAATCCCAAGAATTTGGAAGAGGTGCTGGCTATAGCTATAAGTGCTGAAAGTGCTATTACAATCAAAGGAAGGCCACATAAATTAACCAAAGTTCACCACATTTTGCAGTCAAATGAAAATACAAAACCATGGGAAAAATTAGAAATCCAACTCAAGGCTTTATTTGAAAAAATCAATAAATTGATGGTGGAGAAAACACATAACACAATTAACAAATCAGGCAATTATGATTGGTCAAATGTGATTTGTTATAAATGCCACCAATCTGGACACCTATCTCACAGCTGTTCAAAGAACAATAAAGTAAAGCCAAATTTAAACTAATAATGGCTGAGCAAAACTTGGCCAGCCAAACCCAAATTTACTTACACAATTTGGATAAAACAGTTGACTCATTAGTATATATTAAATTGCCTGTACAAGGTTGTGAAACTAAAATTTTGACAGACACTGGCAGTCCAATTTCCCTTGCAAATGAGAGTTTTATTAATAATTTAGGTAATCACATTGATACAGATAATTCCACAAAAATCTATGCTGCAAATGGCGAACCACTTCAAATTAAAGGAACTTCAAAAATCAAAATTGCATTATGCACTGAAAAAATTACTGCAAATGTATATGTTGTAAGTGAACTATTAGAAACTGTAATATTAGGGTGTGATATATTAAAACATGTCAAGGGGCAGTTGAATTTACTACAAATCAAGTTTATTTTAAGAATGAAGGTAATGTAAAATCCTCTACCATTCATTATCACTGTTTATCTACAGTTACTCTATAACATTAGCTGTGTTATTGCGGGTAAGGATTTACTTGTTGTTACTGCTTGACTAGTTTCTTCCATTAACTTAGTAACCTAGAATTAACTGCTCAATTTTAGGTGACGAAGCCATGTGGTAACCTTTGCAATGATCTCCTAGTGGGCATCTGTGAGAAGCGGATCTCCACATCCAATTTCACCATTCCATCCAATGTTTGAGTGTCACTTCTCAGCTCAATCAAGATAGCTTATGTGTGCCCTACATTAGCTCGGTGCTTACTCAATACACATCACAACTCAACTTAAGCTCTATTGTGTGAAAGTGTTTCTATTTGCAACCAGAACTGTTACTAGTTATTTGTTAAATATTACATGTAGCCATTACTGAAATATATTGGCTTATTTAAATATATTCTATTCAAACAACTTCCTAACCTACATTTACAATTTACTACATGTACAGTCACCTTATTGGTCGATTATGGGTCATTCATTTAGATCTAAAATAGTAATAAGATAATTCCTAGGGTTTGGTCATCCAACCATTTGCTGACAGTTAAGTTANGGTAAGGATTTACTTGTTGTTACTGCTTGACTAGTTTCTTCCATTAACTTAGTAACCTAGAATTAACTGCTCAATTTTAGGTGACGAAGCCATGTGGTAACCTTTGCAATGATCTCCTAGTGGGCATCTGTGAGAAGCGGATCTCCACATCCAATTTCACCATTCCATCCAATGTTTGAGTGTCACTTCTCAGCTCAATCAAGATAGCTTATGTGTGCCCTACATTAGCTCGGTGCTTACTCAATACACATCACAACTCAACTTAAGCTNAAAATAATAATAAGATAATTCCTAGGGTTTGGTTATCCAACCATTTGTTGACAGTTAGTTATCTGATACATGTAGAAAGGAAATGCTAGTTGGCTAATCAAGTGAAAACCCCTACACCTAACATAAGTGCACTTTCATGATCTGGCACAGGGATCCTAGAATCGTTCCCTGTGATGTATCCAGACCACTACTAAACACTTCTTGATTAGCTCAACATTGTATTAAATAATCAAACTGTGAAAAATAAGAATTCTAAGTAAAATTCTTTATCAAATTCTTACAATAAGTTTCAATGTATTTATAGTAATTCCAAAAGAAGTACCTGTTGATTCAAATTTAAACTTCTGCCAAGATGGCGACTATAAAATAATGTAAGCATTGTTTAGTCAAAAGTATTTTTATTGACAGACACAAATATCTCTTTTTTAACACATATTTTATTCTTGGTTGCATTTTGCAAATAAATCTGAAATAATGACAATTGATCTAATTCAAATATTTTTAGTCAACTTCTTTTCGATCTTATTCTCTTCTTGCAATGTTTTGCAGCTTATTTCTGATTTCTTTGGATGATGCTACAGTAACAGTTATGAATTTGACAGAAACATGACCAAGGAAATCAAAATTATTAATCCCACTCCAAATCAAAATAAACTTAAGGATTTTGTAAATTTCTCAATGCATTTAGATAAATGAAAAGCTCTGACGTCCAATCAAAAGTTTCTGGAAGCTCAACAGTCAGAGAGAATGACAGAAATACTTAAACAAATTGGATTTGATGGGGTAGAAATCTTGGAAATGGAAAAACAGATCTTTCAGGAACAAATCGAAAAATTCAAAGATGGATTTGTGCTCGCTCAGAAGAACTGGGAAGTTGTGATATGTTGCCATTGGAATTGAACACAATTGATGAGAAGGCAGTAAATATTAGGAAACACAGGGTGCCATTAGCATTTCAAGACAAACTCAAGCAACAAATTAATACATTGTTAAAATTAGGGGTAATTAGGAAATCATTTTTGCCTTTGAACAGTCCCATTGTTCTAGTTTGAAAAAAAAACGGGAAATTAAGACTATGTGTTGATTATAGAAGCACAGTCAACAAAAAGTTGGAAGATGTGAGCACATACCCATTACCTAACATTGAAAATATTTTAGGCTCAATACAAGGATCCAGGTTTTTCATTACATTAGATTTAGTAAGTGGGTATCATCAAATGAAAATTAGGGAATGTGACATTCCTATGACAAAATTCTCTGTTCCCTCAGATCCTAGTGATTGGGAGAACCTTTAAACAGATGCTGGAGAACTTTGCAAAAGTGGTGACAGTACCCAGGAAGGCTGGTTTAAAGCTGTGTGCAAAGAAGTGCGTATTCTTCCAGAAGGAAATAAAATTTTTGGGCCACAAAATCTCTAAAAAGGGACTAGAATGTGACAAGGAGAAAATCAAAGCAGTAAAGCATCTCAAACTGCCATCAAATTTGACACAGCTATGCTGTTTCCTAGGTCTCACTGGATATTATAGAAATTATTAAGGAAAAATGCTCCATATAACTGGGGAAAGGACCAACAGGAGGCGTTCAAGAATCTAAAACAAAAATTAATTTCAGCTCCAATTCTGGATTATCCAGATTTATCAAAGAAATTCATCCTGTTGACCAACGCAAGTGGGACAGCACTGGGAGCAATTTTGGCACAGCAAGATGAAACTGGTGAAACAGTGGTTACATATGCTAGTAATGCATTACAAGATTCTGAACTAAATTATTCCACTACAAAGAAGGAACTATTAGCAGTGGTTTGGGCAACTCAAAAATTCAAACATTACTTGTATGGTAGGAAGTTTACAGTAATCACAGATCATGCTAGTCTAAAATGGTTAAAGAATTTTCAAGAAATCAGTGGTCAATTATACTGTTGGATTGCATTTTTGGCAGGATTTGATTTCAACATAGTACATAAACCTGGAGCTAAACATCAAAATGCAGACGCATTAAGCAGATTGGATCCGGTATTTCTGAGAGAGCAAGATGAGGGAGTTGATGATCTGAGAGACTTACTAACATTCTCAATACAATTGGGTTGTGAGGAGAAAGAACAATTTATACAAGCTCAAAAACAAGATACAATAATTGGTCCAATATATAAAAAGTTAATCTTAGAAAAGATTTTGAAACAACCAGATAGACAATTGTTGTCAGGTTCCCTGTGGGAAACATTTTATTATTGGTATAAATGGGACAATCTATATGAGGAAAATAAAATATTATATCTTAGGGAACCTAAACAACCTTTAAGATTAATCATACCTAGAGTATTTATATCCAAGATTTTAGAGGCAGTGCATCAAAATCCTGCAGCAGGACATTTGGGACAAGCAAAAACAATGTCAAAAATTAAGGAGTTGTATTTTTGGACAGGGATGTCAAATGATGTTGTATCATATATAAATGCTTGTGAATGATGCAATAAAAAATATTTCCGGTTTCAGCAGTAAGGGCTCCAATGAAATCAATTAAGGTAGATTACCCCTTCAAAATAATAGCAGCTGATTTCATGAGACCACTTCCAAAAAGTGAAAATGGAAACAAATGGATTCTGACAGTAGTGGATTTATTTTCAAAATTTTCATTTGCTTTTCCTCTAGCAGATGCCACCACTGAATTGACAGCCAAAGTATTAGTTAATAGAATATTTACCCAGTTTGGTCTTCCCAACCATATTTTAACAGATCAAGGAAGAAATTTTGAGAGTAATTTAATACATCAACTATGTTTTCTTTTAGATATAAGGAAGCTTTGGACAATGGCCTTCCACCCTCAAGGAAATGGACAAACAGAATGATGGAACAAAACATTGATTGATATAATTTCAAAATATATTGAAGAAGATCAAAATGATTGGGATCAGTTTATAGAAAAAGCTTGCTTTGCATATAACACAAGTAGACACCAGTCAACAGGAGTCTCTCCCTTTCAAGTTATGTTTGGTTGGAAAGCTCAGGTTCCAGTGCAACTACTGTTACCAGAACCTGAAGAACAAAGACAGCATTATGATAATATACATCAATATATTTTAGATCTTCGGATGAATCTGAGTTGCTTACAGCAAGCAGTGATAGAAGCCACTGGACAAGCACAGGAAATGATGAGCAATTACTATAACAAAAAGGTGTGTTTCCAAGAGTTCACAGTGGGCAATAAAGTCTTACTTTACCACCCTGCGATTAAGAAAGGAATGGTGAAGAAATTGCATAGTCCTTACTCAGGGCCATATGAAGTGGTAAAAGTGATCAATGAGGTAAATGTGCAGATTAAGCATCTCCCAGGAAGAAATGGCAAATCATTAACATAAACAGGTTGAAGCCATATAAAGAAAATGGTATAGAAAAAGATAAGATGGAAGAATTGGAAACAGAAAATCCAGGGGAAGAAGAAGCTGAAGATGAATTAGCATTATGTCAGCAAGTGGAAATTCCCAACCCAGAACTGATTAATGTGACACCACCTGGGATGCCACCGGAGTTAGAACTGATTTGGGTATGAAGAGAAGATGAAGATAATGTTCCAGACAGGCCATTTCAAAGTGAGGCTTATCCTAATTGAGAGAGAAGAACCCCAAACCGTTTTGGGCCCATGCTGGCCTGGTCATAAAGTCCAAAAATATACAATGCATGAATAATTAGAAAAATTATATAGTGCATGAAAAATAGAAGTGTTTTAAGTTATGTAATTCTGTTTAGAAAACAAACAAATTGCATGGTAGTAGAAAAAAAGAAGACATTCCGATGTTGGCAATGTGGATCAAAATAATCCGTTTTGGACTCTGCCACATGTATAGTCAATAAACATTGAAATTTGTTTTTTTATTAATTATTTTTTTTGTTTATCATTTAGGTGTTGTGATTTAGTAAAATGCATGTAGAGTAGAAAATAGTAATGATTTTTAGGAGATGAGAACCTTCATGCACCCAGATTACTTTTATATGCAGATCTCCAGTCACCAAGGAAAAGAGGTGTGGAGGGTGACGAGCTATATTTCTCCATGGGAGCAGTTTAGGGTGGCGAGTGTGCATAGAGGCCATCAGAAAAGACATTTGCTCTGCTGAAAACGGATAATCGCCACCCTTGAACATAACCGTTTTATATCAATCAATTTAGTGATTAGAAAATAAATGTTTTTTTAGAATTAATAGTTTATTAATTAATTAAATGTTATAGTAGAAGTTATATATAGTGCAATATTAAGGATATTACATGGATTAATTAATATACTGTACTTAAAGACTGATATGTAAGCTAGGAGTTAAACAGTAATAAGCAGGTTGTTTAGAATTGATGACTGTACTAGACCTTGACTCAAAACTGTAACCTTGTAATTAGTAAAGGTAGGTTCAGAAGCTGCTATAGACTTAATTAAACATAGCTAAAATGTTTTGGTAATGGCTAATTACATGTGTTCAAGCAGTTAGTAAAAATCCCGGCTACAGTCAGACCCATAATTGTGGAACTTCCAATTTAAGATATGATTGAAGTGTAAAATCAATTAATACATTCTACTGCAAGACTTTATTATGACACTGGAAATGCGTGACATTGGTTTATAAGTAAATACCTAAATTAATATTAGTGTTCTCATGAAATTGCAACTGTAGAAAGAGTTGGATTACGTCAATTAAACAGAAGTTTTGTCACCTATACATGAAACCTAGTAAACTAAAACTGTATTATTAAATATTCAAAGCTGTACTCATTACAAGTTGTAAATTATACCTTTGAGGTGGATAAAAAGTTTTTTTTTGTTTTGTTTTGTTTTCAAATTTGGAAATAGGAAGGCACACTACATATTTAACCAGTAATTTATTTAGCTAGATGCCAGGCATAATATCCAAAAAGAGATACAGAAACAAATGGAGGCGATGCAACAGCGTTAGGACAGTCATGCTATACTACCCCAAATTAAGATCTTCCCAAAAGAATCGCCATGCTTGACTACAGACCTGATCATGGAAAAAGATGGTGGTCTGGAATCTCATGAACATGAAGATGACATGGAGATTTTGGAGATTCAAGTAGAACACAAAATAATGAGCATTGGTACCTAGAATTTGAGGCTAAGTTACAGAGACCAAAATCCATCACACAAAAATATATACATGTGGTTCAGAGCAGATCATGGGAAAACAGAAGCTTGGTGGCATTAGATTTGGAGTTCATTGGCGCCATGGTGCGGCTTCAAGAAATCCCTATACCCATTATCAAAGTGGCTAGAAGGCAAATCAAAGAAGTTAATATAACCTGCAGTAGAATAGTGATGGTCCCTCTAGACTGCTTGATTTATAATGGTGAGAATTCTCTCAAATATCTGCTGAAGCCACCATTAGCAGTAAACTATCCACTGTCAACATTACATTACCATGATCCAGAGGGTAGAAAAATATACTGGAAGGCCCGAAAACAATTTGAAATAACAGATAACCTTCTATATTGCAGGAATATGGAACAATTGCAGGAGTGATTAAATATCAAAAGAATGCAGGAGTTTCTAGAATTTGTGGGAAAAGAACATCCTGCTTTAGCATTATTAAATGGTACCAATGCCCAGGCGGAATTCTTAAATTTGAACCATCAGCCTGAACAAATATATGAGAAATTAAAACATATGAAAGCAACAGGAATTGTATTATTCAATGGAACCCAAGATTGTCCCATGTTGGGTTTGCATAACTGGGGAATTCCTGTATACAATCTTGCTTAAAGGATAGAAATGAAGATCATGGTCCTATTAAATATACAAAGTCCACAGGAGATTAAAGAAGAACAACTACTAGAAGCTGCTATTCAGGAGATGCTTTCCTTTACATTAACATCTTTGGTGGAGCAATTGTGCCCAGATATTTTTAGAAAATTGAGAGAGCAAGGCCTTCAGCCACATGATGGCTGATTTGATTCACAAATCCCTTATGAGTTGGCGCAGAGAACACTCCAATTTTGAAAGAAAAATGAGAACATTTTTAAAAAGCTGGAGGAGATACTCCAACACAGCAAGATCAGATTACTGTCAGATGAAGTTTGGTTGAAAAATCATTTGGACCTAATAGAGAGGTTGATGATATTGTATGCTCAGTTCACCACCAAGCACCCAAACTTCCCAGCAGATGAGTGGGAGCAGTTAGATCAGAAGAAAAGGGATGAAATTACTGCTGAATGGAGTGTGTTTCTGCAGAATTATAAATAAAAACCTAATGAATGGTGAAGTTAAAAATGTAGAATTAATTAGTAATGAGCACAGTTTCAATTAATAATTAAGGAAGGCGTCTAATCCATGCAATGATATTATAATTTAGGATGTCTGCTTCCATGAAAATCATATTCTACAGTTTTCTATGGATACCAATAATTGGACAGATAGAAAATGGAATTTTGTTCAATAGACAATTTGAAGTCACACAAACAGAACATTGGAAAATGATTGAATTCTTAATACCTTTTCCAGCAGTAAATTTTTCACAAGAGATAGTTAGGAAAATGCCAGAGTTCCAGCTGAATCTTGAGGGTAAACAAGAAACCTGTGTGAAGAAAGAAACAACAAGAAAGTGTAGTAAATTGGTTGGCACGTCTTTTAAATAAAGAAGGACAAGAGATTGAAAGGGAACTTAGAGAAATGAAAATTCAAGCTAAAATGTTAATTCCTGAAAGTTTGCCAGAATCCAGAACGCAACCTTACCCTCCTCACAGTCACAGAGCAGTGGTGAGTTTGGCAGTTGCAGGAATCTTGGGGACAATGGGAATTGGAGCTACTATGGCATAACCCATTAAATGCTGGCTACAAAAATGCAAACAAATGGAGCAACTGAAAGAAAAAGATAAGGAGTTATTAGCAGGCTCCAATCAACATACCCAAGACATATATCTCCTAAGCACTCAAACTGACGAGAAGTTTGTGTTGGTAGCAACAGAATTAAAAAAACTGTGGGAAGAGAGGAAGAAAATTTTAGAAACATTGCATGAACTTCAAGAGATGATTCTGAATGTAGCCAGTTTTCACTGGGAATACATCAACCTGTACTTAGACCAAATTAATTGGACAACTCATTTAAGTGTGAAATTTATGGGTTTGAAATCATTCAGGATAGGGCTCTGGAGTTACAAGGCATTGTTACTTCAAGTGATACCATCTCTTACAGAAGGCTATCTTCCACATGGGTTAGTTTCTCCAAAAGATCTTATAAAGTTGGTAGAAGTTTTAGCTCAAGAAGAACTTCACAGAGAGACATGCTTATCTCCAACCTTAACAATAAAACAAATCCTAGCTTACCATCAATCCAAACTTGTAAATTCTGTGTATGTCACACCATATGGGCTCCATGTACAGATGGGAATACCATTCAACTGTATGAGTCAACAATTCTATGTGTATCACATGACTGCACTTCCAATGGTGTCTTCAATTGGAAAGCTGTTTACAAAATGGAAGTTAGAGACACCATACTTAGTGGTCAGTCAAGATAATGGAATATTCACAGAATTAGACTCTGAGACATTAAAGTTTTGCAAAGGTGGTGTAGCATCACCCAAAAGAATAAGCTGCAAACTAAAAAGGAATAGTGTCGAAAGATTAATAGTGATTAGATATGATCAAAAATGATTGTAGTTAGATATCTTATTCATTTGTATTATACAACTAAGTTACAATATTGCACATTTTGAGAAATACACCATAGCTGATTAAGAAAAATTGTACAAATTGTAACAAGCAAAATTACCCTTACATCAGAACAGCCATATTGGCAGAAGATTAATTCAAAATTTGAAATCAGCAGGTACTTAAAACTTTTTAAATAAATAGCTTAGAATTTACATGGAATTTGATGAACAATAAATTCTTCAGAGTTTATTTTAATTTCTTTTCGTCATTTATCTGGTTTGATATTTACTAAAATGCTCAGCTAAGCAAGTTGTGTCAAGTAGTGGCTGGATCCCATCACAGGAGCAATTTGAAGAGTCCTTGTGCCAGTCATGAAACCGCACTTAAGTTATAGATAGGGAGTTTTTTTATTCTTGCTTAGTCTGACTATTGATCACTACATGTACATTATAACAGATTCATGAAACAGCTGGATAGCCAATGATTAGGGTTATATCTATATTAATAAAAGTAAGAGACTTGACAATAATCAACTGAATAAATGACTCTACATGTATTGTTATTAAATGTAAGTGTAGGAAGCTGTAACATATTAACTAATTATTAAAACCAATAGTTTTATGGTAATGGCTACCTTGATATTAATT
>CABFPE010001041.1:22955-34652 GCA_900660155.1 Hofstenia miamia | reverse complement strand
TTCATCAAGGTTTGAATCAAGGTTTGGGCCCGATATTGGTCCTACATGCAAATGCTATGTCCCATTCGAGAGTTCTACTCTTGATCTACAAGAATCTGCAATAAAAAGTGGGGGACTACATTAAAAATTTTCGAGATATGATGGCCTAAACATGGTCAACTCGGGTCAAAAAAATTTTTTTGGGGACAAAATTTTTTTATTGATTTTATTGCTTTAAACAACTGGAAATGGCTTAAAAACTATTTTGGTGAAATAAAAAATTTTTTTTGATTTTCTCATAGTAAATTTTTTGAAATTTTTTGGACTCCGCTGAGGGACCAATATTGGTCCTATAGACTTGAAACTTTATTAATTGAAAGTTCTAGTCTTAATCTACATGAATCTGCAATAAAAAGGGGTGGTCCACGTTAGAAAGTTTTCAGTATTAACCTCTCAAAGATGGTCAACTAACTTAAAATTTTCAAAGGGGTACCTTCAGAAAAAATTTTTTCTTAAAACAATTTTTTCATTAAAAACAAACAAAAATGATATAACAATTATATTTTAGCATGTTAAATGTACAATTGACAAAAATTAAGCACAAAAAGAGTCTGTAACTGAAGCCTTCTCTCTTTGTTTTTTAATATTCTTACTACCATGCCTTCATTGCCAGGAGAATGTCTTCATTTTTGGATTAAACAAGTTTCTAAACATATTCAAGCAGTATCTATGCAAAACTAGGGTATCTTATAAAATAATATAATATAATTTATAATAATTTTATTAAATGTTTGCCAGAAATCCATCTGAAACAAACAATAACAATATTTAATGTGAATGTCTACTGAGATTAATTAGAAAATATAACAGGGTTAGGGTATAAGAAGATTTATTTAATATAAATGTATAATAGAAATAAATAAATAAAAGTTTTTCAGTCTTTGATCCTAAAGCACAAATAAATGTCTTATTTTTATAATAATTTATACATGTAGGCTCAAGTTCCTGGTGGGGGAATTTCGGTGTGAAAATAAGATTTGTACTTTTCTGGTACGTTCTCGGCCACTTCATTTTTTAGTGTGAGCCAACAGAGCTGGCAGGGTTTTTTAAATGGCCCATCATAAATCCTGAAATAGATTAAACAATGGAATATAATTTAAGACTTACGGATTCGAACATTTGCAAAGGTAAATACTACTTTCCATTCTAAAGATTGAAATACTAAGAATGATAAAAGCAAAAAGTATAAAAAGTATAATAAACAAATAATAAAAAAATGAAACAAATAATAAACAAATAGCTTCAAGCTTTGCTGTTTTTATAGTTTGATTTCAGTTTCTCGTAAATACGAGTGATATCTTGGTTTGTAGGCTTAAAATCTTTTAATAGTGCTTTAAGGTCATCTTTGCTGACCCAAGCAGTCAGGAATTTCAGTGATTTAATCATATCAATTTGCTCGCTGGTCCATTTTCCAGGTTTGAACATACTAAACAATAGTTAATTTATATCAGTTTAGATTATATTACTTTATTTTAGCACGAAATATGGCCAGATTTGCCCCTTTTAATGGGCTCCCGCCCACAGTTGAAGCAAGGGATGCTTCAGTAACATCTTTAGTCTAAATATATATATAGTCTCATTTAATAAATATTAATTTACAGTATTAACAGGACTTTTGGGAGCATAATTTTCTTTGTCCCTCATTTGCTTTACTATCTCTGGCGTGGCCGGCAAACCAAATTGGTGGGTGTCAACCCATTGGGAAGCATCACCTGTAGTTTTAGTACGATCATGTGTAACGTTCATTAAGGAGAGATTCACATTTGTCAAATTTAGTTTATCAACAACCTCATCATCAGAACTGCAGTCACTCTCCTACAATACATTAAATTATATAATATGAGAAATTTCTTACAGATGTGTAATGCTCAATAGGACTGATGTTACCAAAATCAAGATTAGGAGAGGACTTTCTAAGAATTCCTGATGGTGTTTCAGAGGTATCAAACCTGACACTCTTTACTGTGGATTTTGACGTTGAGGGAGTATTATAAGATGAAAGACTTGATTTTGGAGTCTTATCAACAACATAATATCTTTCTGCTGTTGTGGCACTATGGCCAGTTTGAACTAAGTGAGCTTTCTTTTGAGATATCGGTATATTGGGGTTCTGGAGAATCTCCGTATCCCACATACGGCGGATCATAGTTGTTGTGAGCATGCAATCTATGTTAAGTAATTGTTTAATAACTAAGTGTAGTCTTTTACGAACTGTAATATCAGCATTTCCCTTGGCATTAGTAAAGAGAAACTTAGGATTTTGTATCCCATTAGCAATATAAATGTCTTTTAAGTAATAAAAATGAGGCCGCATTTCCTCTTTAATAAAAAATTGTGCCCCATAAATGTGGCCAGTTTTGTGATCAGAAACCACAATTGGTTCATTAGTAGAAACAATCTTTTCAAGATCATCAAAAGTTCGGTTAATTATTACACTAGGTCTTACACAAAGCTGGTAAGCCAAAACAATAAAAAGAATTCTCTTATACTGCAATAGGTTCCAAGGCATTGTTCCCTCCTGAGATAGTAAATTTTCCAAATCTTTAACAATTTTATCTATTAGTTGTTTATTAACAACCTCAGATTTTAATTTGGAAGTTACTTCCACTGTTTGGCGACCTTTGAGATGTCGTAATGACGACTGTAGTTTCTGGATAATACTTTTAGTATGCTGCACATTAATTTTAAATGTTGTTTCATTGTCTAGATATTCAATAAATGATGGAATCCTGCCTAAAAAATTGGAAATTGTTTTAGCTTTGAGGATACCCTCATCAATAAGTTCCTCCACAAAGCTGACAAGTTCTTTTGGGAATTCAAAAAAATTAGTTCTTTGACAAACACTTTCCATTCTTGTTATTAGAGTATTGGGGAAGCTTTTCTCAATTTCTTGATTTCCCTTAATTCGAAGGTACTTACATTCAAGTTTAATCCAATCTTTAATTGCGTTACATGGTAACTGTGTTTGGTATTTCAACAGATGTGAAACAGTTTGCCTGATATTAGTAGGGAGAAATAAGAGTTCATCAGAATAAGTATATTTTTCAACAGAATGACTGCTGTGGCCTTTTTTACAGGCAAATAATCTCATACAGGTGAAACAAGAAAAAACATGTTTTCTAGTGTGAAGCCTCTGCATGTCACATAGATAGTTTAAAACCCTCTCCCCTTTTACTTTATGCCGATCAATATAATGGCGTTTATAACGAACAATTGATTTTTTGCATATAATGCAAGGCTGTTCTTTGCGTGGCATGCTAAATAAACGACTGATACAATAAAACAAAGTATAAATTTGAAATCAGCGTAAAAAATTACCCTTAGAGACCAAATTTCAAAGCAAAATATTAAAAATTAAATGAGAAATTCAAGAAGAACTTACATATAAAGAGATGATCACTGTAAGCTGCCAAAACTGGAATGAACTGCTCTCAAATGACGCCAATATTTATAGACTCAATCTGGATTCTGATTGGATAATTTCATTTCGCCATTTCTGATCAAATTTATACTTGATGGTGAAACTGTGATTTTTTAAAAAATATAAAAAATATTAAATGTTTTATTTTTATTATTTATTGAGTTTATATGGTATATATATGTGTAAATAGCATGCTTAAGCACTAATAGACCACCCAGGCTCATTTTCTTTTTGTCAAAATACTCTTAAAATTTTTGAATTTTTATTGAGAAAAAGTGGACGGTTACTAGGAAAAAGTGGACGGTTTTGACCAAAATTTTGAAAATTATCTCAGTAAATAATAGTGCTATGACCAAAAGATGTATGAGTGATAGGCAGGACTTTTAGTCCGGGTAATTGTCCCCTTTAGAACCATGGCCAAATTGGGCTTAGTTTTTGAGAAAAAGACCAAAGTCCACTTTTTCCACCAGTACCGTCCACTTTTTCCCAAAGTCCAGAATTTTCAGTGAAAAAGTGGACGCGGTCCCACTTAGGGTTAGGGTTAGGGTTAGGGTTAGGGTTAGGGTTAGGGTTAGGGTTAGGGTTAGGGTTAGGACCCAAAGGTCACTATTACCCACCATGAAATCTTGAAAATTCAATTAATAAGGTAGGTTTTTTATGACATATTTTTACATTATATGCCTATTCCTTAGGATTCACAAAGTATCAGAACATTGTATTAAACACTTTGTCTAATGGCCAATATTGGGTAATGCCAAACCTGGAAGACTGGGAGCTTTGAGATTTTCACACAAGAAAGGGTTAGGTGATAGTAGTATTTTAAGCTATATAACAAGTTTCTAGCATTCTTAGATTTTGAGAAAATGAAGTTTAAACATGTTTTTTTAAGTAAACCTCAAGCCATATTGCCCTCCCAAAAATTTTGGGTCTAACAAAATTTTCAATTCCCTTTTATTTCAGGTTTAGCTCACCCTTACATCCGTTTTAGGTCCTTATCTTAAAATTCCAACCTTTTAATATGAAGTTTCTGAACATGATAGTGACTTATTACTAAGTTTACTCCATTTTCTGGAAAATTTTAAACATTACTTTTTAACATATATTGTGAAGTATAAAAA
Source organism: Hofstenia miamia (assembly GCA_900660155.1). Taxonomy (NCBI): domain Eukaryota; kingdom Metazoa; phylum Xenacoelomorpha; order Acoela; family Hofsteniidae; genus Hofstenia; species Hofstenia miamia. Next base: position 30,074 of record CABFPE010001041.1, on the reverse strand, counting down.
ACTATTTAAATCATCTTTTTAAAGACTTTTAAAAAAAATATTTATGTAAAAAGTTAGAAAATTATAATCTAAGTCTAATGTAACATCGCCGCCTCCAATAATCAATATAGTTTTGAAGTTATTAAAGATTTTATTTATAAGCCTTTATTGACCTTAATTTTAAAGATATTTAAAATCTGTTTAAATTTTTATATAGACCTATTCTTTTTGCATCTATATGTTTTTTTAAAATTAAAAAGTGTTAAAAATTGACTAAGAAATATGTTCTCAAAAATGGTCATGTTCAGGCCCAAAAATTTAAGATACTGTAGCAGCTTGAATTTTAATGGAATTGAGCTGATATTCTAAGCACTAAAATTCACTATAGAGAACTACATAGAACCAAAGTCTTAAGATGATATCTTTAAAACTAGCTTCACACTGGAGGCTCAAATTTCGAAATTTCAGAGGTTTATAAGTTCTTTAAAAATAACTATATCAAGATCAGAGTTGTTTCAGGCACTTATTTTGACCTGTAAGATATGATTTAAATCTTAGGATTAAAGATGAAATTAAAAACTTTTGTTTATGAAACAAAAGTTTCAAAAAATTTTTGAAGTTTAATTTCTCAAGCTGGGAATAATGAATTTCTGTATAAATTAAAGTGAACTCTGCCCTTTCCCTAATTAAGCTATCAGCAAAGTAGTAAAACAATATTGTGAAAATTCAGGCCTCCAGAAGAGTACAAATTTGGACACTTTGAAGTCTTCTAGGACATGAAAAAATTATTAGTTTGCCTTGATAATTTAAAGATAACTTCACAATTAAATTTGCAAAGAATAGCCAAAAAAGATAAGCAAGCGGATCAGAGGAAGTGGGTGAAAAAAAAATCATGAAATTTTGGGAAAATTGGCTGAAGTTTTTTTGCTCCCAAGCCTTTAATATTTATTTTTGAACGATGAAAATTTGCCAGTGACGTTATTTTTCAGGAATATATGTGCTCAGAAAAAATCAGCAACTTTCATTAACAAAAATCGAACGAACTTGAAAAAAAAAATTCGAATGGGCGACCCTTATAACTTTTGAAATAATGGTCCAATCAACTCCAAACCAAGTTTTTTCGAAATGAAATACCTATGTTTGGGGGGAGGTAAGGGGTCTATTTGCCCCTAAAACCAGTTTAAAACTTCCGCCTATGCTAGAGCTTAGCTGATAGCACCATTAGATTGGAAATTAAATTTTACACAATAATTCACTTTTAGAATGCAAAAAAGTCATTTTTTTCAGTTCAAAATTTTAAACCAAAAAAATATTTTTTCAAAATTGTTGAAGAAATATACCAAGTTGAACTTTTTTTGGCCTTATGTTATCCTAGGTAGGAATGGAGAAAATCCAAAGGCCAAAGTGAATTTTGTAAAATAATGATATTTGAACATTTTAAAATTTGATTTAGATTAAAAATTTATTTCCTTGTGAATGGAATAGTTAAAAAGTGTAAATTCTTATTATATCAGGATTTTAAAATTCAAATTTTATCAATATTTAAAATGTTCACTAGATGGCATTCAATCCCCAATAAATCCAGGCCTATTTCTAAAGAAAAAATTTATATTGCTTAAAAAACAAGATTTCTTGGCAGAAATGCTTCTAAAATCAGATTTTATTGTGCGCAATATTGAAACTTTAATATTTGAACAAATACTTTAGAAGTTAATATACCCCCCTAATTTCTTAGTTAGAAATGCTTGGATTTTAATGAAATTATGACACAATTGTAGCTGAATGAATGATATTTATAATAAAAAGGGTGAAAATTCAAAAAAAAATTTAAGTTACATACTGAAAAACTACAACCAAGGGCCTTATAAAAAAATTTAATTTCACTATGGCTCTATGAACTGTTTAAATACCATGCTTAAGTTGAAATTCACTACAATTTTGCATTGAAATCAAGGAAATTGAAGCTATTCAAAAAATATTTTATGGCCTTTTTTTTTCATATTACTAACCCTGTCTAACATTTGGCCCTATTGCCCAACAAATAGTAAATTTCAAAAAAATATAAAAATTTTTTTAAATAGAATACTTAAAATAACTATTTTATATTATAGAAAATGCATTTTTAAACTATTCAGCATTTTTTAAAGCCTTGTGGCACCAATACTTAATAAGATATGATGATTTCAAAAATCGTTTGTTCACATGAAATTTGGTTCTCAAAATTGTCTAAAAAATAATTTTTTTAACATGAAAACAAATTACAATGATGCAGTAGGTTGAGCTTTTAAGTTTTCAGTTTTAAATTATTGAAAATTTTGAAAAATAACTTCATAAAAATACTTTGAAAATTTTGTGAACTCATGAAAACACGCCTCCAAAAATTTTTGAACTTTTTTAAAATTCATTATTTTTTAGTTTTTCAAATTTCATTTATATGTAAAAATTAATTTCCAATTGATTGGTAACAAGTAAAATGTTCTAGATACAATATTAAAACCATAAGAGATAATTTAAAAAAATAAAAAAAAAATATTTTCTAGAAATTAAAGTAAATTTTTCTTAGTTGGTCTTTATGTTTTATATTTATATAGAATAACAAATGAAAACAAGAAAATTACAGTTATTATTGAAAATATTTTTGGTTTTTCTAATCTGTCTTTTATGCAATGATAATTTGCCTAGTGCCATGGTAATTAGTTTTAAGTGTATTCACAAAATTTCTCTTCAATTGGGGCATTTACTTAAAAGTAAATATGGCCCTTTTTTATTTTAAAGATTTGACAATTCTGAAAATTTTCACTAGATGGCATCAAAATCACATAATTAATATATTATTTTTGTCAGTTCAAATTTTTTAGGGATAGGATAATTCCAAGGCCCAAAAAATTGAGGAAATAGAATAATTTTCAAATTTAAAAAAAAATTGATTTTTTTAAATACTTTAGATTTTTTTGCTTTAATCACACTGAAATTATAATATTATTTGAGGCAACATATGTGTTTTGAAAATTGCAAATATTCTATAATAGGGTAAGGTTTAGTTTGGGTATTTGTTGTACAGGAGTAGAGTCATAGAATCACCAATTCCAAAATATTTTGATACATATAATTTAGCTGTACTTTTTCATTAATTTTAAATGGAGAATATGAAAAAAAAATTAAGCTTTTCTATATATCACAAAACTATTGTAATATAAAATTTTTTTAAACAAATATAAATAATAAAGCCAACTAGAAATTTAAGCTTTTGTTTTTTTCAATTATAATAAATATATTATATCATTTAATACTACAATAACTCCATTTTGAATAATAGATTGAAGATTTAAAGAACTTTGTAATATACCTGTAAAAACCAGTTCCAAAACTAAAGAAAAATATTTAAATTATGCATTAGACAAAAACTTTGCAAATTTACTGCATAGAGTATTAAAAAAAAGTATAAGAGCCAAAATGTCAGTTAAATACAAATTAAGAAAAATAAAAAATTTTCAATAACCTAGCAATTTCCTGGTCTTCATTTGTTATTCTATTTGAATATAAAACAAAATAAATTTAAATGAATGCTTTTTCCAAACGTTCAAATAAAAACATAAAAAATTGTTGAACTACATTCTATTCTAGGAATTATAGCAAAAAATTACACACTTGAAAATATGTTTTATTACCCCAAACTTATTGGAACAAACACTTTTCAAAATCACTATGCCTTCTGAAATATTATTTCTAGAAAGCTCATACAAATATCATACAATTTTAAATTGCATTTTCTATTATTTCAAATCGTTATTTTCTCAATTATATTAAAATTTTTTGAGCAATAGGGCTATTTGTTAGACAGTGTTAGTAATATGAAAAACCTGAAAATATAATGTTCTTAGAAAAATTCAAATGGCTTCAGTTTTTAAAAGGGCTAGCTAAAATGCTTGTTAAAACTTAGGCTTTGGAAAAATCATGCAGTATATTGAATATAGAATTTTATAATGGCCTGGTTTTTTCTTTTACTAAGACTAAATAACCAAAGTCCATTATAAATCTGCATATTTAATATTTGAGGCATTACTGAATTACCTATTGCTATTAAAGCAATTAAAAATTTAAAATAAATGCTATTTCTAATATTTCATTTGATTTCATTTTGCAAAAGGGCTCTCTTTTAGACAGGGTTAGTAAAATGAAAATCCCAGGCCTTAAATTATTTATATATTGCTTTAATTTCATGATTTTAATGTGAAATTGGAATAAATTTTTACTTAAGTCATTTAATAAATTTTTAAAATAAACATAGTGCCATTAAAATTTTAATAAGTATAAAGTTTTAAGTAGAAAAAATTTTTAAACTAAATACTTGAGAACATTATATTTTTCAAACTACAAAAACTATTCAGGTAATGGAACTAAAGAGTTGTAATGGAAAATTGTATAATCTATCATAGTTCATTAACTTTCAAATTTATTATATGATTTAGAAATGTCCTTTAAAGATGTTTAGTAAATAGACAACTTTATTTATCTTTTGAATTTTCTTTTAATAAACTTTTTTATATATGTATATATATATATATATATATATATATATATATATACCATAGTTTTAGGAAAATATATTTAGGTATTTGAATATTTGAACCATTCTTATCCCTGGGAACTCTCCTCTGGGCCCTGAATGCTTCAGGACACCAAGTGATTCCTCAAGGCTATTTGCCCAGTAACAAAAAAAACATTGAAAATTTTTTAAATAGCATTAAAACACGAAAATATATAACTTGTGTTGCATTTCAAAAATTTCTATTCAAATAATTGTTTTCAGGAATTGCATAATCATTATAGACAAGAAAATTTTTGAGAGCATAAAATTAATGCACATGCATGGAGACCTATGTGAAAATTTTATTTAGTGGGGAATGAATTTTCAAATGAAAAATTAACAAATTTTGACAAAATTCCTAATAAATTTTGAAAGAAAAGTTAAGAATATCGTAGGCCCTATACAGCCATTATTAAGGCTGGCTAGGAAACTTATGTTTCCCGTTAGGCATATGGAGATATACACGAAGTATATCGCCTTCAGGAGCTTTCAACTCACTGGTCTAGGGTCGCATTGCCCTAGCCAAGCTTTCACCTGGGGAGCGCTTTTCCAGCTCTTCAAATTAGAATCACGTCATTCTAATCACTGACTGACTTCCCATGCTACCGTTACTTGCTCCATTAGCCCAAAATATATAAACTTATAAACTTGCAGTCCAAGTTATCTGCAAGTAAAATGATCAAAAAGCTGAAGTATCAACTGCTCTGTAAGAGATGCAGTAATGCAATGAATATCGAATATTAACTGTGCAATGTGATTCGCTGATAAGAAGCCCAACATTACATGCAGTGCGTAAATCAATGATCTAAAGGACTCTATTTTAAACACGTTATAGCTAGAATGGAATGCGAAATATTTAAGGTCATTACCCGTTTATTTGCTTAAATTTATCAGAATTAAAGGAAATTTCAACTGACGCAATTCAGAAATCAAATGCTCTTGTAATATTGACCCTAGAGACTAGTACTATATATCAAAATGTACGTTGTGACCATCTCCATGTGAAACAATTTTTCGTTTTTCGAATTTATTTAAACTAGATCCGCCACATAGTCAAAAAGAAATTGTCTGAATTGCACTTTTAAATTATCGCTTTACAATTAGTAGGGTAGGCTATTTTGAAGGCCTGCAATTCCAAGAGTATATATTTTATTAACACAATTTACCAACCAATCGATGCGCGCGGAATAGCTCTACATTAAACTAATTTTTATTTTTTAAATTCATCAATTTTTACTGTTTTTAGAGCAACATATGCGATCGATTAAAATCGTCATTTTATTACATAACTTTTTTAGGAAATGCAATTCCTTTGTCATTGACCTGTCTACAACCCATCAATTTTCACAATCCGATAGTCACATTTCAGAAGGCTACTGCAAAGTCAATTTTGACGCTATAGGCATAAAAAATATATCATTCTCTAGCTAATTAATAGCTCCATGTGCCAATATTCTTTGATTTTCGATTTAATCAATAGTTTTCTTGTTTATTGCGAATTTTATATCAATTCATTTTTACGAACTTAAAGTGTTTTTCTCAGACCATTAGTGCAATGCACGTTTATTTTGTGTAAATAGCTGCTTTTTAAACATTATCTAGCTGTGCGGGAATGTTTAATACATTACAGAGTTCATAACCAGTTTCTTTAAGTTAAATTGACAGAAATAATTCGATTCATTACATTCAAACGCCAATTATTTTGACCAATGTTATTATAATTTCTAGAGACATTTTTTAAAGCTCTAACGAATTCTATTGTTAACACTCAGGGTTATTTTAGTTAAAATTCGAAACCCAAATCTTCCCCATGTTATAATGATATATATTGTAACCTTTTCTAGGGTTACTATATTTACGAATTTTACAATAATTTTATTCAAATTTCATACTTTGATACAAGTAATTTTTAAAAAAGTTCGAAATCTGTGGTGTCTCATGAAACCATTCACTATTGGTTAGGGTTAGCAACTTTATTAAAGTCCAAATATGTCATAATTACGATTTTTTATAAAAAAATTTATGCTTTACACAGCCCATAATTGTTCAAATTTTGTCATTTTAATACACGAAAATATATGACTTGTGTTGCATTTAAAAATTTTCAATTCAAACAATTGTTTTTAAGAATTGCATAATCATTATAGGCTAAGAAAATTTTTGAAGAAGCATAAAATTAATGCACATGCATAGAGACCTATGTGAAAATTTGAATTTAATTGGGAATGAATTTTCAAATGAAAAATTAACAAATTTTGACAAAATTCCTAATAAATTTTGAAAGACAAGTTAAAAATATCCTAGGCCCTATACAGCCATTATTAAGGCTGGCTAGGAAACTTATGTTTCCCGTTAGGCATATGGAGATATACACGAAGTATATCGCCTTCAGGGGCTTTCGACTCACTGGTCTAAGATCACATTGCCTTAGCCAAGCCTTTCACCTGGGGAGCGCTTTTCCAGCTCTTCAAATTAGAATCACGTCATTCTAATCACTGACTGACTTCCCATGCTACCGCTACTCGCCCCGCAGCCAAAAATATATAAAACTT
>CABFPE010001041.1:0-21955 GCA_900660155.1 Hofstenia miamia | reverse complement strand
TCCATCATGACACTATCCCAGACTTATCCTATGAGAACTTCTTTAACAAGGCTAATCCACTGTTATCTGTGTGTACTCTGAACTTCTGCTGATCAATAAATGCCTGAACTTGTTGATACTCTTCATTAATGCCAACTTTTGCACCTTGGTTGATCTAATATGAATTGCTCATTATAGTCTGGTGCATTCAGAGATGGCAATTTAGCTAATTCTTCTTTGATGTTGTCTAGTTCCTCCTGTTCTTGCCATGTCCACATGAATGGCACTGATTTTCAAATTAGCCTTGTCATTTTCACTGTCTTTCCAGCGATGTTTGGAATAAAATAGCATTATTTGTTGTATGCCTTTCTTGTTGTTTGGCTTTTTGATTTTTTGGATCATCTCCCTCACATTGTCTTTCATACATATCCTGCCTTTCTCAATTGTTCTTCCCAAGAATACTATTTTCTCTTTTAATATGTCACACTTGTTCCTGTTAATGTGGAGTCCTGCTTTCTCCAATATAGCTAAATATAGCTAAAGATCTTTCAAGTTTTTCCAAGTGCTCTTGTATTGTGTTGCTTGTTACTGTTATATCATCTATGTATGCATTGACTCCGTCTTCCATTGTGTATGTCTTGTTCTTCAGCACTTTTGTGATGTATCTTTGAAAGGTACTTGTGCTTGCTTGCCTCATAGAGCATGTCCTCTATTTGTGGAAGGAGATATGATTCCTTCAATTTTTGGAAGTCTATACATAAACAGTATTTATCTCCCTGCTTCATGAATACTGTTGGTGCTGCATATGGGCTTTCACTTGTGCAGATGATCTTATTATCTGTTAATTCCTCTAATATACAGTTATATATCTTCTTTGGCACCCTTCTGACTGGCAGCTTGATGGGTTTATCTGTTGCTGTAACTATCTTGTGCTTCTTGCCTACTGCTGGTCCCATGCTTATTTCTCCATAGATGAATATATGTTTGTGTCTTTCCAACATCCTTCTTAATTGTGTAATTTCCTGCTCCTCCAAGTGCAGATAATCTTGATTTCTTATTTCCAGTGTTCTGTACACATCTTCTTGATTTGCTTTCATCCCTATGCCTTTGAGTCAGCCTTTGGGGTGCTTGCAACTTTGATGGTGTTTGTTGACTCACCCTTGAGTTGGCCATGGGAAGTACTTTAAATATTCATTAGCATGTCCTTGAATCAATTGTGCAAATTACTCACTCCATCATGGTCTTCAATCACTTTCCAAATAAGTCTGATGGTGGATTTGATGTATTTTCTGTATATCCTTACTTAAGATTTCTTTAAGTTAACATTTTGGGTTGTCACATATAGGATTTGTATTCCCCCCTTTCCATTCTTAACAGGGCAAACACAGGACAGCATTGATACTCTTTTTGTATTGATTCCCTTATTGTCATATAGCATTATGTCAGCTGTTATTGGATGTTCTGTCTCTATTATATGCATCCTTCATTGATGCAGCTCTAGATGAATTTCTTCCTGTAATTTGAAGGTGATCATTCTGTGTTTTCATTCCTCCTCTTCAATTTTGATTTCTTCCTCTTACTTTTATTGTTCTATTTGCATATTTATGACACTTCCATTTCTTGTCAGGAAGTCCTCACCCAATATAACCTCATATGGTAGCTGGTTGTTGTGAGTATCCACCACTACCATTTATTGTTTAAACATTGTGTTCACAATTCTCATCTGCACTGTGTTTATTATTCCTTTTGTGTTGATATATTCTCCTGATGCATTAATCAATCATTTATTGCAGCTGTTCAAATATTAGCATTTGAAACCCAACTTTGTTGCACACTCATCTGTAATTATCAAAGTTACTGCTCCAGAGTCAATTGTTGCTTTTGTCATTACACCATTAATCATTATCATTATCATATTTATAGTATCAAGATTTGTCAAGATCATTATTGATGTACAGTTTTTATGAGTTGGCACTCTGGCTAGTTTTCAGACTCATCATAGGTGTGCAATTGTCATTTATTCATTTCATTCTCCAATTCTATTAATTCTTTGTCCTCAAAATAAGCCTCTTCATCTCCAATTACATTTATTTGTTTAGTGCAATCAGGTTTTTTGCGACCCTTTTGTCCACAACTGTTGCACTTGACGTCTTTTTCTCTCTCTTTTCTAGTCTTCCTATCTTTCCTTTGATCTTTACATTTTCTCTGTTTTGTTTTCATTATAGGGCTTACTCCAAGGTCATGGTTTCAGATTGCTTATCCATGTTGGTGTTTCTCTATGCCAAGCAGCTTTCTTATAGATTCATGCATAGCTCTCAATCATTGTTTGGATGTTTTACTGCCTTTCTAATCATCTTCTCCAGTTTGTCATACACATCACACTTAATATGTCATAAACTCAGCATTACCAATCACTCAACTTGTTGAATGTAGTTTCACATATCATCAGTTTTCTTCATTTTAGTAGCATTTAAGCTTATTCAGTACAGGTTCTTAAAACTTTCATTTTCATAGAAATCTATGAAATTGCCTATAAGTTGTTCATAGTCTGTTTTTGTCTCAGTATCCAGTAACAAATAGTGTTGGTAAGCTGTTCCCATCAGGTATAGCAGGAGTCATGCTGCTGCTTGCTGGCTCACTCTTCTTTCTGCCATCATGATCTTGAACATTTGCAACCACTCAAAAATTGTTGGATTATATCAGTCTACTCTTCCATTAAATTTCAGTAGCATTGCCTTGCAAGGTATGGTGTCATTAGTTATATTGCATGGTAATATCAAACTCTTGTACCTTGGTTTGTTGTAATTTCTAATTGTGTCTTCCTCCAGCAACTGGGTGGTCAATGCTCTCTTAACTTTGTTTATAAATTTCTGCATGTCTGCATCCATTTCTTTGTCCAATCCTCATATCTTGTGTAGAATCTTGCCAATCCACTTTTCACACTTATTTCATAGTAACTTATTACTTTTCATAGTTGATACAACAAGTAAGCTTGACAAGCTCCTTATTCTCTCCTTCCATTTGAGTGTTTCTTTGATTAACTTAATTTAATAAACATTAGCCTTTCTAACTGCATAACTAACAACAACTCATTTAGATAAAGAGTGGTAGATGGAAGACAGGGTCAAGACCCAGTGGATTAGCCTTGTTAAAGAAGTTCTCATAGGATAAGTCTGGGATAGTGTCATGATGGATTGAATATTTACACAAATTTACGTTTTCAATTGAGCACTGGAAGGGTACCTTACACAACAACACAGACTTCTGGACGTCATTACTGGAATATCAAAGAGACACAGCAAAACTGGATGGAGAGAAAAAACAGTTTCAGTTCCTACCACACACCAAATACTAGGGACTACCTGAGATAAACGTGCTACCAATACTGATGAGAGAGGAAATCTCTGAACAAGAGATAGTAGAAAAGCAGAGGGACAACGTGATCCTTAGTGAAATCATAAAGAAAATAAATAACCTTGAACAACATTGCTGAAGCTAAAAGTGAGTTACTACAAACATTATAAGTATAGAATCAACAAAAATGGATTACTGTACATAGAGGCCCACAACAACAGAATCACAATACCTGATTATTTTAAAAGGGAGTTGATAAGAAAAATACATGAAAAGGGCCACCTGGGAAACATACAGACAGAGAAAACCTTTAATGCATGATTTATAATAGTAAACCAATTATTAAAGCCAATATATTTTGGTAATGGCTACATGTAATATTAATAATGCAGCTCGTGACAAGTCAGGTCACACAATAGTGAAACACTTTTACAAATATAGTCTAAGTCGAATATGCACTGAGTTAAGATAGGGTACACATAAATTATATTGATGAGCTGAGAAGTGGAACTCAACCAAGTGGATCATCAGCAAACAAGTGAAACTGGATGTGAAGATCAGCTTCAGACAGATGCCCACTATTGATCATTAAAGGAGATAGTGCATGGCTTTGTCACCTAAATAGTGTTTTGTTAGTCTAAGTTAATGAAAATATGTGAAAGCTAAAACAGTGTTAAGTTTGTAAATCCCTACCTGCAAATACACAACCAATGTTATAAAGTAACACAGGAGAAACAGTGATAATGTCTGGTAGAGGATGTTACACAATATTTAATGGGAGCATAAAATTATCCTCTACAATAGATGAATCCACAGCTATAGTTGAAAGCACATGACAAACAATTATTGTAGCATCATCCACATAAATCCAAAATAACCTGCAAAAACATCAAGCAGAAGGGATTAAGATTAAAGAAAAGATGATTACAAATATTGTAATCAAATCAATTAGAATTATTTAAGATTTATTTGTATTATGCAATGAAGAAACAATATGTGTCAAAAAAGAGATATTTGTATCTGTCAATAAAAATAAATTTGACTAAATGATGCTTTCATTATTTTCAGCCGCCATCTTGGCAGAAGTTTAAATTTGAATCAACAGGTACTTCTTCTGGATTTACTATAAATAGATTAAAAACCATTGTAAGAATTTGATAAAGAATTTTACTTGGAATTCTTATTTTGTTTCATATTAATGGTTTGATTATTTAATACAATGTTGAGCTAATTGAGCAGTGTTTAGTAGTGGTCTGGATACATCACAGGGAATGATTCTAGGGTCTCTGTGCCAGATCATGAAAGTGCACATATGTTAGGTATAGGGGTTTTCTATTGATTAGCCAACTAGCATTTCATTACTACATGTACTGAAATAATTAATTGTCAGTAAATGGTTGGATGACTGAAACCTAGGAAATATATTATAAATGACCAATAATGTGACCGTACATGTACTAAATTATAAATGTAGGTTAGGAAGTTGTTTGAATGAGATATATTTAAATAAGCCAATATATTTTCGGTAATGGCTACATGTAATATTTAACAAACAACTAGTAACAAGTCAGGTTGCAAATAGATAGAACACTTTCACAAAACAGAGTTCAAGTCGAGTTGTGCCATGCCTTGAGTATGCACTGAGCTAAAGTAGGTACCACATGAACTGTATCATTTGAACTGAGAAGTGGCACTCAACCAACAGATGGAATGGTGAAACTGGATGTGGAGATCTGCTTCAGGCAGATGCCCATTAAAAGATCACTACAGAAATTACCGCATGGCTTCGTCACCTAAATAGTGAATGGTTAATTCCAGTTACATAAGTTATTGGAAGCAACAAGTCAAGCAGTATGTAATAAGTAAATCCTTACCCACAATAACACAACTAATGTTATACAGCAACAGTAGATAAACACTGATAATGCCTGGTAGAGGATATTAAACTAAATTTGATAATTTTCCAATAAAAGAGGACTCAAGCATTGACAGTATATTGTACTCCCAAAAAAGTATAAGAGGAAAAGTTATTTATTTTTGAACTGTGATGTCAAAAAGTTATTTTCTCAGTTAAAAAGTTTGGTATATGCAAGCTAAACCTAGTGTGATATATGATTGCATACTACTAGACTTAGGTTTTAAAAGGCAGGCATGTTTAAAGTAATTTTCAATAGCTGACATCAGTTAAGTCTGAATTCCAAGAAATGTGAAATAGTGTAGGCATAAATTGCATTAATTTTGCAAGCAATTACTTTTACAAAAAGGTAATTAAAATATGTAGTTTTCAAATGTTTAAACATTAAATTTCTACTACATAACATTTATTCTGCATTTTTTGCATTTTACTATTATTACAATTCATTATTGCAAGCCCTTTTCTTTAACATCACATGCTACATTTGACTGAAAATGGTGTTTCAATACTGATAAACTTTCCCTAATTCTCTTGCTTTACATAAATTTTTTGTGAGCAATGTCAGCATAAGAAAGAGCAATCAGAGATTGCAAGTACTTCCATTAAGTATGATACAGTAGTTTGATTATGTCCTTCTATTACACAAGAATTAGTCAGAAATTTTACTTTGAAATTAGCAAGGTTTATTTAGAGTTAAATCAATTATATTTAAAATTCCTTGCTGGTAAAAATTTTTTCTATAAATGAATATCTGCAAATATAAGTGAATAGAATTGATTCTTACTCCACATCAATTTGAAAGTTTAGTTAAATCTATTAATCTTGCTCCCAATCTGTCAAACTTCTGACAGATGCCTTGGTGGAGTTAATATATATGAATATCAATTAAGATAAAATTTGTGCACAAAATTACACATATTGATTTAAACTTCACAATTACAAAAATAATTTAGCTAAAAGCATTTAAATTGCATTTGCATTGTGAAATTAAATTTGGTTCCAATCAGTAACCATATTTTAAAAACTATAAGGTTTACAAAAAATATTGAAATGGAAAATTAATGTGTATTTTAGTACTTGCAAAAAAATTTTAGGTAAAACTTAATAATCATTTACAGTCACTTAACAAAGAAAACATACCTTTTTGTTCAACCATTCAATAAATGAAGAAGCAAATTTCTGATGCATCAATTTTTCCTCTTGATTTAATAAAAATTTTTCAACCTCATTATTTGAAATAGGTTTATCAATTTTCTGATGAGCTTTAGCAATTTTTGTTATTAGTACAATTTTGGAATCATTTTCAAAGTCACAAACATCATTTGATGCTAGATATTCCCTTAACATTTTCTTTGATACTTTTTCTCTTGCTAAGACTGAATACAAAGAGTCTGAAAACCAAATGATAGCATCAATGGCATCTTTTCTTTGGCTTACAACAATAACATCTCCTGAACAATTTTCAGCAACTGCAAATAAATCTTTATCATCTTCAATTTTATTAAGTATAGCTGAAATAATCTTAACATCTTCTTCTGAAATAATAGGCATCACTCTGCTCAACCCTAAGCAAATGGAAATCAGGTTTTACATTTGGGAGGTTGATGTCAAAAAATGCTAATATGAAAAATAATTCAATTAGAAAAACTATGTATTCACTCTATTCTTCACTATAATTTTGCAACAATTATTTTGTTTAACTCTATTATACAATCTTGTAAAAAATTTATAGGAAATTTATTTGAAAATTCCATTAAAAATTTGGAATTTTAAGATATTTTGGTAGGAGACTAAATTTAATATTTATAAGACTGTAATCTATACACAACTCTTGTATTTTATATTCAAATGAGTTGAAATTTCACCAAAAGTGACTCCATCATTCTAGAAAAATTTTTCTTCAAATTCACTCAATTTTTTTATACCTATTAATGTGTGTGGAAAAACCTGTGTCTAAAGAAAAATATTTTTAACAATAAAGAGCATATAAAATGTAGTCATTAAATTGCAAACTTGTGATAGATATCTCATGACATAATGTATGTAGTTTTCAAAATTTGTATATTACTTTGTGTAATCTTTGAATTTCAATCAGCTTAATCCTTTTGATCACATTTCTTAAGAATATCAGATTGTATTTTCACGAATATTTTACAAGGCACACATTTAAATTTTCAAAATGTTAAATACAGCAATCCATTAATATCCAAAATTGCACATGCCAAAAATACATTCAATCTGAAACCATTAATATAAATTTATAATAATTCATTGAGGATTTTGATGAGAATTTGAATAACTTTTGAGGGCATTTTTTCTGCTTCCTTTTGTCATAATGTAACATCTTCTTCCAGGTCTAAGTAACATGTAACAAATCTATAAATTTGGTATCTTGTTAAATTGTTGGGAAGAGAATTAACAATTAACCTCAAAGACAATTGTTATGTGTTCCCTAACTAATGGTGCTAATGTAGAATCATGCTGATCCACTTTTCACATTGAATTCATAACAATTTATTACTGTTCTTAGTTAACATGTTAATTAGGGTCGACACTCCTCTATCTCTCTATTCCACCATGAGTGTTCATTTTATTAACTTCACTTAATACACATTAGCTTCTCTAATTGCGTAACTCACTACAACTCATTTAGGTGAAAAATAGATAATGGAAGACAGGATCAACACTCAAAGGTATGCCATGCAGTTCCAGAGGTACACCAATCAGCTGCATCTACCAATTAAGCTTTATCTCCATAGTGGAAACCATCATGGGAATTAGTGTGTGAATGGTGAACTCAGTGTGATGGGATTTGTAATTATCTATGCTTTTAGTCTGCAAAGTGGAACTGTTCTATTAAGGAATGTTATTTTGAATGGATTGAAAAGGTTAATTCCTATGAAAGACATAGGTAAGGTTCATTTTTGTTTCAATGCAGTCAAAAATGGAAGAACTTAACTTTTTTTTTAATTTTTTTTGGAATTTCAAATGAAAAGTAGTTAATCTTTTCAACTACTTCAACTACAGCAGCATTCTCAGTTTGAAATGTCATAAATTTATTAATGTATTTCCTAGAGTCTTTGAAATTGGTGGATAATGGTTTGTCAGTTATGGTGAAAGCAAAAGCAATATCTTTAATAGTACAAATCTTTTGAGAATCACATTTAATTAACAGCCACAATTCCCCTTGTCTTTACACATGTGTTTCTTTCCAATTCTTAAACAGGCCTAAAACACTGCCCATGTCAGGGTATTTTATTGTTAGGGTAATCTAAATTGAATATGAAAGGATGTAATTGTAGTTCACTAGTTTTGTCCCATTAATTTGAAAATTTTCTAATATATGGCCTTGTGCATACTCGTTCAGACTAATGCTTTCCACCTTAATGTTGTTCTCTTCAGTGTTACAGATACTTTGAAAGTCTGAAGGCTTAATTTCAGAATGTGCCTGTCAGCATTTTGGTGTAAACTTAACATTTCTGACAATTTCTGATAATGTTTATCATTATTTACCACAAAATTTGTGGTAAAAGTATTTCCTTCAAAATATGAAAAATTATAGTTTCAAAATTTCTGAAAAAAATTTGAATGTCCTTAATTCCTTTAGCTTCTCTGGTAACTATTAAAATTGGGTATATTTTGAATCTTACAAATGTTAAAATTTCCAACAACCCCTTCTGAAAGCTTATCAAACCACCTAGGTGATAATTTTAGCTAAGAACCTGTACACATTTTTTAAATTTGACAACATTTTTCACATCATCCAAACAAAATCTTAAATAAGCTGCAAACGTCAAGAAAAGAGACTAAGATTGAAGAGAAGATGATTAAAAAATTTTGAAATCAAATCAATTAGTGTTATTTCAGATTTATTTTTAATATGCAACTAAGAAACAACATGTGTCAAAATAGAGATATTTGTGTCTGTTGATAAAATACTTTTCAACTAAATGACGCTTTAATTATTTTCAGCCGCCATCTTGGCAGAAGTTTAAATTTGAATCAACAGGTACTTCTTTTAAAAATACTATAAATAGATTAGAAACCACTGTAAGAGTTTGATAAAGAATTTTATTTGGAATTCTTATTTTGTTTCAATTTAACAGTTTGCTTATTTAATACAATGTCAAGCTAATCGTGCAGTGTTTAGTAGTGGTCTGGATACATCACAGGGAATGATTCTAGGGTCTCTGTGCCAGATCATGAAAGTGCACATAGGTTAGGAATAGGGGTTTTCTCTCGATTAGCTGACTAGCATTTCACTACTGCATGTATCGAAATAATTAATTGTCAACAAATGGTTGGATGACCAAAACCTAGGAATTATATTAATATTATTTTAGATCCAAATTAATGACCTATAATCGACTGATAAAGTGACCATACATGTAGTAAACTATAAATATAGGATAGGGAGTTGTTCAAGTTGAATATATTTAATTAAGCCAATATATTATTGGTAATGGCTACATGTAATAATTAACAAACAACTAGTAACAAGTCAGGTTGTGAATAGATATAACACTTTCACAAAATAGATCTTAAGTCGAGTTGTGCAGTGCCTTGAGCATGCACTGAGCTAAAATAGGGTACACATAAACTGTATTGATTGAGCTGAGATGTGGCACTCAACAATTGGATGGAATTGTGGAACTGGATGTGGAGATCTGCTTCAGGCAGATGCCCACTGGAAGATAATCACACTTTCTGCATGGCTTTGTCACCTAAATAGTGGATGATTAATTCTAGGTTACATAAGCTAACAGAAGCAACAAGTCAAGCAGTTTGCAATAAGTAAATCCTTACCTGCAATAACATGGGGAATGTTGTACAGTAACAAGAGACAAATAGTGATAATGCCTGGTAGAGGATGTTACACTTGCCTTCTCCAATGTCTTCACTTGCTTCTGCAACATCTTCCTTGAACTAGCATACAGTAACAGTAGATAAACAGTGATAATGCCTGGTAGAGGATGTTACATGGCGACTGTGACAGCCAAGAACAGCAAATCTAAAGAAGAAATATTTAGTGAAACTACCTGCACATGACAACAAAAGCTACAATTGAGTGTGAAAAAAGCAGCTAACAAGTTATATGAACTAACAACAAGTTAAGGGAGAGATACCCCAAACTGAACAAAAGCACTTCACTAGGATCCTGGAATCGTGATCTGGAGATGGAAAAACCACTATGAACCAGAAGAAAATATGACAAAAGGAAAAAAATAAAGGGCAAAGAAAACTGCAATCAAGGCAGTAACTCCCAGAACAATATGATCATTGCCATATTTTGGTGAAAACTCAGCCATGGACATGGAATTACAATCCCTTAGTTCACCCCCAGAAACGAACCCCCCAGATACAAACCCATTGGATATAATGAGTATGCTAAGGAAGAGCCAAGAAAATGAAGAACTCTTAAAACAGCAAGTAGAACAATTGACTGAGAAAGTCAAAGAGAACCATTGACTGAGAAAAACAAACAGATGGAACAACAAAATGAAATGATAATCTCTGAGATCAGAGGAACAAAGCCAATTATTCCAAAACGAGATTAAAACCCTTACCCACCAACTATCAGAGTCCAATAAAAGGTTTCTAGAGCAAAACCAGCAATGGCAAGAAAAGAATCAAGAGCTGGAAAGAACAAACAGACAGTTAAGTGAGGACAATGACCTACAGGCGAGAGAATTGGAAAAGTTGAAAGACAAATTGAGATTACTACAACTAATGGAAGAGGAAAACAGGAGCAGCATGCAAACCCATGAAATAGAATTTCATTCTAGAAGGGAGAGCAAATTGCAAGCACCACAGATACCAACCCACAAAGAGGTGCCCTATGAGGAATCAGACAAAGACTCAGATCTTGAGAAACAGAAAATCATAAATGAAATCACAAAAGCAGTTACCACTCAACTGCATGAGGAGGATGCTATAAGAATCCACAGAAAACCCAAGTGTGAGGACTCAATCTTACTACAATCTACTGCCAGTGATACAATACCCTGTAAAGCAACACTACCCAAATTCAATGGAAGAGTAGATGGCTACAACCCCACATTTGCTGAATGGCTACAAATGTTCGAACTAATGATGGCAGAATGAAAAGTTAGCCAACAGGAAGCAGAGGCAAGACTCCCACTATATCTAACAGGAACAGCTTCTCAGCATTACCTGGTTCTAGATGCAGAAACAAAAAGAAATTATCAACTACTAATTGGAGATTTTATGAACTATTATGAGAATGAAAGCTTCAAAAATCAATATCAAATTATTCTAAATGCAACAAAAATGAAGAAAACTGATGACATTTGAAATTACATGCAACAAGTTGAATGACTGTTAATGCTCAGTTTGAGAGAAAACAGATATTCGAAATACGATTTCTTCTCACACATCTGCTAGGGAATGCCTGAAAGCATTAGAATGCAATTCAAAATCAAATGTAACATCAATGATAAGCTGGAGAGAATGATCAGAAAAGCAGTTGACATACAAGCAACCATCGAAAACAACACCCAAATATATGAGAGAGCTGCATGGCATAGAGAAGGACCAACCTGGAGAAACAATCTCAAATCACATACCCCCAACAAAGTTTATACAGAGGTGAAGCAAGATAAGATAATAAAAGTGAAAGGAAAAGATGGTAAAACCAGGAAAGTAAAAGAGAATGACGTCAAATGTTATGGTTGCAGACAGAAGGGACATAAGAAACCAGACTGCCCAAAACAAATAAATGTAATTGGGGAGGAAGATTCTTATTATGATGAAGAGGACGTATTGCAGACAGAAGACGAAATCTATGAAACATTGCCAAATGATGAGGATTCAGAAAACTAAGCAGAGTGCTGACTCATGACAACCATGCATCTATAATGATCCTGATGATCCTTGACATGATGAACACCATAATGATAGCTATTAATGGAGTAATGATGAAAGCAACAATCAACACTGGAGCAGCTACATCTATAATTACAGATGAATGTGCCATGAAGTTAGGATTCAAATGAGAGGATCTGAATAGCTGCAATAAGAGATTAATCAATGCATCAGGGGATAATATTGATACAAAAGGAATGATAAAAACAGCACAAATAAGGATTGTGAATACAACATTTGAACAGCCATTGGTGGTGGTGGACACACACAATAATTTGCTACCATAAAAAGTTATATTAGGCAATGACTTTCTAACAAAAAATGGATGCGTTATTAATTATGCTAATAGAACCATAAATGTAAAAGAAGAAGAGATAAAAATTGAAGAAGAACAAGAGAGGCAGAAAACAATTACATTCCAACTGCAAGAAGACATCCACCTACAGCCACATCAATGGAAAATGCACACAATTGAGATGGAAGATACTATAACAGCTGACATAATGCTGTATGACAATAAAGGTATCAACACTAAATGAGTATTGATGCTGTCCAGTGTCTGCACGATAAAACACACAAAGGGAAGAATACCAATTCTCAATGATACAAATCAGAATGTCAACTTGAAAAAATCTCAAATAAGAATATACAGGAAATACATTAAAACCAACATCAGACTCATTTGGAAGGCAATTGGAGACAAAGATGGAGCAAGTAATTTGCATGGTTTATTCAAAGACTTGCAAAGGAAAGTGGATAGTACTCCACATGGCTGACTCATGGGCGAGTGGACTAACACCATTGAAGTTGTGAGTACTCCCAAAATCTGACTCAAGGGCATTGGGATGAAAGCAGAAGAAGAATGTACATACAGAACACCTGAAATAAACAAAGTGGACTACCAACATCTAGAAGAATGGGAGATTACACAACAAAGGACACTGTTAGAAAAACACAAACGTATATTCAACTATGGAGAAATAAGCATAGGACAGGCAGTAGGCAAAAAACATAAAATTGTCACAACAACAGACAAACTGATCAACTACCAGTTAGAAGGGTACCTGAGCACCTGAAAGACAAATACAATCACATACTGGAGGAGTTAATTGACAACAAAATCATTCGGCCAAGTGAGAGCCCATATGCAGCACCAAACAGGGAAACAAGTATCATTTATGCATTGATTTTCATAAACTGAACAAAGTGGCAAAAAAGGACTCATACCCCTTACTGTGAATAGAGGACATGCTCTACAAAGCCAGTAAACACAAATACTTCACAACATTGGATTTATGTAAGGCCTACTGACAAGCAAAGATGGAAGAGAGTGACATTGAGAAGACAGCATTTATAACCACATATGGGCTATATGAATGGATATATATGGCATTAGGACTCTGTAATGCACCAGCAACTTTTCAGAGATATATAACGAAGGTATTAAAAAATAAGACACACAGAATGGAGGAAGGGGTCGACGCCTATATAGATGATATCATAGTCACAAGCAACACAGTCCAAGAACATCTGGAGAAATTGGAAAGAACGTTAACAATCTTAGAAAATGCAGGACTCCGTATCAATGGGAATAAGTGCGACATTCTAAAAGAGAAAATAGTATTCCTTGGAAGAATGATAGAGAAGGGCAGAATATGCATGAAGGACAACACTAGAGAAATGATCCAAAAGATAGAAAAACTGAACAATAAAAAAGACATACAGAGAATTATGGGATTCTTCAACTATTATGGAACTTTTATTACGAAAATAGCTGGTAAAACAGTGAAGATGACCAAATTAATGAGGAAATCAGTGCCATTTGTATGGAATTGGCAGGAGCAGGAGGAACTAGACAATATCAAAGAAGAACTAGCGAAACTACCCTCCCTCAACACACCAGACTACAATGAAAAATTCATATTAGATTGTGACGCGAGTAAGGTGGCAATTGGAGC
Organism: Hofstenia miamia; assembly: GCA_900660155.1. NCBI lineage: Eukaryota > Metazoa > Xenacoelomorpha > Acoela > Hofsteniidae > Hofstenia > Hofstenia miamia. The sequence goes on along the minus strand of CABFPE010001041.1, from coordinate 7,864 downwards.
AACTTTGGGACAGATAAAGACACGAAAAGAGGTACCCATCCAGTTTTTTAGCCCCAAAATAAGGGCAAGCAAAGAAAACTATGGCTCCACCAAGGTAGAGATGCTGGCATTGATGGAGACTATTAAGAAATTCCAACACTTCCCATTGGCAGAGAATTTAGAGTATTAACGGACAACAGCGGATTGGCCTGGCTAAAGAAGTTCTCTGGGGATAAGTCCAGAATAGTATCCTGGTGGATTGAGTACTTAAACGAGTTCACATTTACAATCAAACACAGGAAAGGCACATTGCATAACAATGCGGATTTCTGGACGTCATTGCCAGAATATCAAAGAGACACAGCAAAACAGATGGAGAGAAGAATAAATTTCAATTCCTACTGCACACTGAGTATGAAGGACTACCAGAGATAAACGTGGACAAAAAAGGCCAAGCAGTACTACCAATACTGATGAGAGAAGAGATATCTGAACAGGAAATAATAGACAAACAAAGAGATGACATAATCCTCGGTGAAATCATAAAGAAGATTGGGGAACCATGGACAACACTATCAAAAATAACAGCAAGTTATTACGAATGTTACAAATGGAAGACTAACAGGAACGGATTACTATATGTCAAAGCTGGCAACAATCAAATTGTGATCCCCACTTACTTTAAGAGAGAACTAATATGTAAAATACATGAGAAAGTTCACTTGGAAATCACACAGACGGAGAAAACATTTAATGCAAGATTCATAACAACAGCAGTAAGGAAGGTAATCAAGGATATCATTAATAAATGCACGACATGCCTCCTCAATAATAAACAACATTTCCTGACACAAAGAGCGCTGTTAGAAAAAATCATTGCGACTCAACCTAATGAAATAGTCCACATAGACCTGGAGATGTTATCAAAGGATGCAGAAGGCTACCAATATCTACTGGTGATGGTAGACAATTTTACAAAATATGCAAGAGTGGTCCTAATGAGGAATACCATGACAGAAACCACAGTAGAACTGGTACTAAAAGAATGGATACTACAACTCAGGCTGATGGAGACAATTATGACGAATAAGGGGCCCCAATTTGAGAGTGGACTTTTTCAAGAAATGGCAAAACTCCTGGAAATTGCAAGTTTCACCATGCAAGGCAATGTTCAGAAGAGAAGTGGCAACCCCACTTTCAATGCAATATACTAACTACAGTGGAAAGTTGGACAATGAATATGTAAAACAATTGAAGAATCAAACCACAGGAATTCACGAAATGATGTGCCACAACATAAAAAATCAGCAGTGAGACAGCAGCATAATTACAATAAAAAAATTTATGGTCACTCACACAATGTAGGAAATAAGGTATACAAGTTCACACTGATCAAACTCACAGACACAAACCAAGTCTGGAAGTTGAAAATGGTATTTTCCGGCCCTCACACTATAACACAAACACTACTGAACAATGAATACATGTTAGACAACAATAGAATGTTACATTTCCACAACCTGAAGAGAGCAACAGTGGAACAAATGACCACATATCATCCGCAGGCCAATGGAGCAGTAGAGCGACTTAATCAAACATTAATCAAGCTAATCAGAGTAGCGACGACAAGGATAGGAGGAAGCAGATGGAGAGAGATTTTTGAAATGATAGAATATTATTATAATACCTTGGTGCATGCAATGACTGGAGTCTCACCATTTAAAGCCATGTTTGGAAGAGAAGCAGCAACCCTGCTCTCAATGCAATATACCAACTACAGTGGAAAGTTGGACAATGCATATGTACAACAACTAAAAAATCAGATAACAGGGATTCACAAAATGATGTGCCACAATATAAAAAAATCAGCAGTGAGACAGCAATGTAATTACAATAAAAAAATATATGGTCATGCACACAAAGTAGGAGATAAAGTATATGCATTCACACCGATTAAACTCACAGACACTAACCAAGTCCGGAAGTTGAAAACAATATGGTCCAGCCCTCACACAATAACACAAACATTACTGAACAATGAATATATGTTAGACAATAATAGACTATTACATTTTCAAAACTTGAAGAGAGCAACAGCAGATACTGAAGAGACGAAGATAGATGAGAACACCAAATTCAAAATATGCCAAATTAACGGCAATGAAATTATATACGACATGTATGATTTAGATAGCCTACATGAAGAAGAATTTGATGACGAATATACAGTGGACATCAGAAATGATGACTTGAGCCAAAGAGTGCTGCCCCAGAGTACAGCAAGAAATAAACCTATATATGACCCTGAAATATGGGATATAAATATACTAACTGCATTTAGGAAACTAGAGGAAAATGATGCATCCCCTAATGAAGAAGAGAGTACGAAAAAACCAGCAACTGGAGAACCTCTCAGCCATGAACAGGAGAAGGAGAGTCCGAAGAAGTTCTCAAACCAGATGTTGAATCAAGGGCAGAAGGGACGAGAACAAAGAACCAATGAACAGACGACGTAGAGTGAGAAGGCGTCCTAGTAGTTCCCAAGGCTGATTCAAGGGCAGGGAGACCAATGGACAAGAAGCCTCTCCCACCAGGAATTCAAGGGCACATAGAAAACTGGTGCGCAGCACCTTCCCTCCCAAAGTCCACGACACCAATTCAATTGCAGTGAAACACAAGGAGTTACAGGGGAAGGTGTAAGTTGTGTTATTGTTATGTGCATATATGAATCAATCAAATAAAAAGTTCTTAATCCCTAAACTTAACTGTAACCTAAAGCAACCACAATTCAGCCTGTCACTGTTAAGGAGCTATTTGTTGCCCCAGACCCAGTGCAGTTTCCTCCTGAATTGTCAACAGATCTTAAGCAATGATTATCATAACCAAATCCTCAATGATGAATCTAAAAGGGGTTACTAGATAATAAAAGTGAGAAAAGATCAAACACAGTTGGAGGAAGACAAATTTATTGTGTGCTTCAATACAGTTCCCTCACATATTTATTACAAAATTCTGTAAATTGTTATCTGGTTACTGTTTACAGTTTAAACATGATTTCCCTCACAAAGTTAAAATGAGCAATCACACGCAATATCAACCAAGGGGACAAATAATTATTCTATCAAATAACTGCACTCAAAAATATGAATAAATTGATTTAAAAGAAATTGATATAAATTGACTGTGAAAAATCATCAAATCAGGACGTCAAAAAGACATAACACTATTTTCAGAGTGCAAAATAATTAAAAAGGAAAGATAGGGCCCCAAATGACTCTACAATAATACTGCAAAGCAAGGTGTTGATATATCTGACCAAATGTTAACAAATGCTGTTCTTCTTAGGAAAGCAATGCAATGGTACCACAAAGTTGCTGCATTTACCCTTCTGGGAACCTTGGTTGTAAACCCCCATATCCTTTTCAACTATATCCACCAAAAGAATAATTGTCCCAAATGGCCAATTGTGAAATTCCACAAAAGTATTGTAAGTGAAGTATTGTGCACTTATATTGTAGCTGAACCTGCGCCTCATTGAACTGTCATTGGGATACATCATCTCATGCAAACAAATGAATATGATAGTTGCCATTGCAAAAAGAAAGGGATGTGTGAAGGTTGTTATTCAATTCTTGGCCAAACTGAAGCTAGAAAGAGTGGTAAAATGTGACAACCAGGTGTGATATGTGTAGTGCCTGGTTCTGCATTAACTGTTTTAATAATGAACATTAACACTTTTTATTTGCACTACTTTTTATTTTTGCAGTATACCCATTTTATTTTGTCTTCTCTCTCTTTATTATTTATGATATGTTTGATTTTTTCGATCACCCAAATTAAAAATTATTGTATATTTACATTGGTCACCATGTCATAGCCAGCATGTGACAAAACAAACCACACACACTGGCAATACTATAGATCAATAATGCACCATAGCCAATGAGGCTAGTTTGTACATGCACACCATATTGCACTGCAGTCAATGCAATAACATAGGGCATGTCAGATGCCAGCATCTGACAATACCTACTGATAAAAACAGAGTGTTATAGCTGGCATCTGGCATGGCTGTCAATGTATTAACCTGGTTGAAAATAACTATTAAAATGTATTATGGAAAGAAATAAAACATTTATTACATTTCTTTTTCATTATATTTCTTATTCTATTTGCAACCTCATATTTAATGTAGGATAAAGGGGTGCCACATGATTAGTCTTTTTACAATAGAAAATAAACTTTTTATTATAGTCAAAAGACTAACTGTGTAGCACCTCCATGAAGTGGGGCACCCCCCCCCAATAGTCAAATTATTGAAATTTAAATGTCATTAATAAATAAACAATATTTTTGTACATGTATATGCAATGCAATTTACACAGAAACCTCTTTTAACTATTAGTCAAATTATTTGACAAATAGACAAAAGAATGCAAAACCTCATTTTGAATATAGTCAAAAGACTAACCATGTGGTACCCCCTTAATTACCATTACATTAAAAAGTATAGCATAGCCTAAGTTTCATATTTTGAATGATTATTAAGTTATCTTCAATTTGTATATGAGTAAGGAAATTATTAGGGTGTTCATAAGTTTTGAACTTGATTTAAAGCTTAACTTGAAAGAAAATCTCTGCCTGATAGTATTTAACCTAAGGTGGGTTGACTGCATGAAGAATGCCTAGTAGTCAACATCAACTTGAGATTTCAGGAATATGGCTAATTCAGTATCTCAATCATATACAATATTTAGGATTGCATTGTGTAATATAACAATAACCATTTTAAAATAAGTACAACTGAATTGATTATAGCAAGGGCTAATAAATTCACAAACACAAATGGCAATAGATATAGAATCTAAGACAAACTTAAAATTAAATATATGTATATGATATAACTTTTAAGGGTTGTATAATATAAACAATTTGAAAAACTGCTTAATATTTAATCAGTCAAAAAGTAAGGTGGCAATAGAAACTTGGGAAAAGATAAAGTTGGAAATTTGAAAACTAAATTTCCCTAAATTTTTTGAAATAGGTTTCTTTGTGTGACATAAGTGCCTTTGGATGTACAGTGCAAAAATTTAAATTACTGACTTTAAATTATGCCATGAAATTCACCAGGAAAAATTTCATTATGTAACCAAACTTCTGTTGTGCACCATTGAAACACTGCTGGGGCATGAACTAGTAACTACTTTATTCCTAATCATTCATCACAATTTTGGTTTAACTGGATTTCATAACTACAATTAAAATGTAATAATATAAATATTATTGCACTTCACAATATTAAGATTAACTTAGGTAAACTCATGGTAGATGACAACACAGTATGTATTACAAGTTATCTGCTCTAAATTTGTGATTACACATAATTATTTCATTTTACATATTAGCTAAATAAAATGTGCATTCATAATAAATTAGAGTTCTTACTTTTAGTATTAGACTAAGGAACTAATAATAAGAGTATTTCTCTCAAACAAAACTTTTTGATAAATGTAAATTATTTTTTTAACCCTATTCTTCATAAAGGGTGGGAAGAGATTTACCCAAATGTGAATTTACCCAAGTGTCAAATTGAGAGGTTGACTAATCTTTTCACACTTTAAATTTAGTTTTACACATTCTGTAAAAACAATTTGGTCAAACATTATGACTATTTTGTCAGTTGGTACTTTAAATTGATACAAAATTTCTTAAAACAAATACCAAACAGACCCTGATTAAAAAGACTGTATAAGGGAAATCATCTTGATAGGACATCAAATATAAGAAGACTTTTTAAGCAAGAACATAAGGTTCATATCAAAGTGTTCAAAAGTAAAAATGTTTGAAATGTGATAAAAGACATTAATTTTTTAAATATCATAATTTACACAAGTTAAAATTACATCAACTTTTAATTCATAACAAAATTTTGCAATTTATGTTCTAATTATCTTAGCAAATTCATCATGATTGTCAAATGTAGGTATTATTAAGAAAAAACACAGTACTATGGGTCTGTCCCACTTCCCCCAAACTCATTTCCCCAAGTCTGACGTCACAAAATAATAAATACCATTAGAGACACAATTTCAATGAAATTGTAATTATATATTTGAATAAATATATATATTTCTTTAAACTTTATTTTGATTAGTTTTCTATGTAGTTAAGATTGCTGAAATACAGAATTACATGTAAATATATGTAAATATGTTCTGTAATATGACACAAAACAAATTAGTGTTTATATATTAGCTATGAATTTTGAAAGTACAAGGCATGCTAACGCAATTCTTTAATCATGAGGTTAGATCTAAACAGTGTCAGTGGTAAAATATACGTATATAATATGTAAACAGTCAATGCTTATAATTATAGCACATATTTACATTTATTTACTTGTAATTACGTATTTCAGTAATCTTAACTACATAAAGAACTAATCAAAATAAAGTTTAAAGAAATATATATATTTATTCAAATATATAATTACAATTTCATTGAAATTGTGTCTTTAACGGAATTTAATATTTTGTGACGTCAGACATGGGGGGAAATGAGTTTGGGGGAAGTGAGACAATTCCATGAGTTTGAGGGAAGTGAGACAGATCCAGTACTGGAGTACTTATAGTGATTGTGCCATGATGTTTCAACTTTCCCATTTGCAATTAAAATAAGCAATTCATTTAATGTTTAAAGTTATTTGATTGTTTATTAGAACAATAATTTAAGGTATTAAATTCTTATTTATGAACTCTATATTGATTTCGAACAGAACATAGCAATGTATTTGGTGTTATTGCAGATCAATGGATCTGATTTCTAAAAGGCAAAGTGACGTCAAGAAACATGCTATGGGTTTACCTCAACAAATGTTAAAAACTCATTTTTTAGGGTTTAGGTCTATAAATTATTGTAAAATTTAGAAATTAAGTTCATGTTCTAGATGACATCATATACACTGTTGCATAGAAACAATATATTTATATATCAGAGTCCACAGATCTGCAATAAAGCCATGTATTTTTGCTACTTCTGCTTCTTTACTAAATCTATTAGTGTTGAATTTTGGGCATCAATATTCTCCTAAGACTATTACTGCAACTATTTTCCAACATTTACCACCATTTTTTGAGTAAAAAAAGACACTAGAGAATATTTTTTCAAATAAGGCACTGGAGTATTTAGTTTATGTTGTTTGTATCTAATTTCATATTTGAAATATGTTTGCATGTAGGGAAAAAATGTATTAGTGTTATTATTATGGTAACAATGTTTTTATAAAATGATAATCGTAATTATTGAGATTTTCTCTATGATATATTATTTTAGGAAAATTGTTTTTGTACATGTTGTATAGTAAAAATTGCGACAGCAAACTTGTTTTCTCTAATGCAACTGCAATACAATACAATAACTTGGCATTAAAATGGTTAGCATTAAAAATTTTACATTTAAAGATTTGTTTTAAATACAATCATTGATTTTTATAGAGCAAATATTTTGTAAAGTGTTGTTAGTCAAAACTTCCTTAAGGCTGATTAATTATGTCAAAATAGAAAGTTGGTAAATTGTGTTTATAGAAAAGGTTTGAATTTAGAAAATGAAAGACTTTGAATGCATGCTAAATGATTTTTAAATGAGGTATTTACTGTATTACAGTAACTTAAAAATAACGGAGCATTAAAATATATTTGCTAAATAATTTAAAAATTGACTGTCTCTTCATTGATTACAAATGTCATTTAACATTTTTCCTGGAAATATTTTTACATGAAGCAAGTTTTTTACGATATTCAGCTGACTCCTTTATTTCCTCGGATATTCAGGATTTCATTAGCTGTTTAGCAGATCATCAACATTTCCATCTTGCAAATATATGGCT